>VZRU01015403.1:101490-167721 GCA_013398155.1 Pedionomus torquatus
GTCAGACTGACAGGCCTGTAGTTCTCCAGATCCTCCTTCCAGCCCACCTTGTGGGCACAGGTTGCATTTATTAAGGTCCAGCCATCTGGGACCTCCCTAGTTTGCCCAGACTGTTGGTAAACAACTGGAAATGGCTTGGTGAGCCCTTCCACCAGCTCCCTCAGTACCTTGGATCTCATCTGGCCCCATAGACTTGTGTGTGTCTAACTGATGTAGCAGGCCCGTCACCATTTCCACCTGGATTTATGGGAGCTTCATTCTTCTCCCCATCTCTGTTTTCCAGATCAGGGGGCCTGGGTACCTGGAGAACAACTGGTCTTACTATTAAAGCTTGAGGCAAAGAAAGCATTAAGTACCTCAGCCTTTTCTTCATCCTTTGTCAGTATTTCCTCATGCATTCGTTAAATGAGGGAGATGCCCTCCGTTTACTGTTAATGTATTTACAGGAACAGTTTCTATTGTCTTTTATGGCAGTAGCCAGATGGAGCCAAGTGTTTCACAATGATGCATGGTGGGAGGATGAGAGGCAGAAGACATAAATTGAAATAAGATTGGTTCAGACAAGATATGGCGAAAACCTTTCCTCTCTGTAAGGACAGTCAGGCAGTAGAGCAGGTTGTCCAGAGAGATTGTGCCATCTCTATTCATGAAGAAGATGACTGGATAAAGCCCTGATCATCCTGGTCTGACCTCATGCTTTGAGCAGGAGCTTGGCCTAGAGACATCTGAGGTCCTTCCCACCTAAATTATGCAAAGATCACCCACAGAGTGGCATTAAATATTACATAATATTAGTCTCATAGTTCCTTTTATTAAAATTGTTCAGATTTACCATTAACCTGGTTAGCATGAAGACTAAATTTCATCAGTTATAATAGCGATAGCTGATGGTGAGATCTGTAGCTTGGGCTCATTTCATATACTCTTTGCTATTGTGTAGAGACGCTGGAGCACATTCATGCTCTTGTTCTTTGCCTTCTGTCTCCTAGCAACTCCATCTGCTGCCTTATTTTGTATGTTGGAAGTACAAGTCAGATATTTATTTTTTTTTAGTTAGGGAAAAACTGCTCCTTCCCTGCTTCCAGTGTAGCTGAACACACAGTTTTATATTTAAGATGCCGGATCCCTTTTGCACAAATGAAGTTCATTTCATCCTGCACTTTGTCATGACCAAACCCTCTTTTCCACAGATCTAGGCTAGTCCTTTACCCATAGGTTCTTGCGCACATGGGAATTTCAGTGGCTGTTAGTATTGTCATTTCTCCCCAAGATGAATTAATCCACCTTTGTTTTGAGGGAATGTTTCTGTTGTTTTTTACTCCTGTTGCTTGGTCTTTCGTGAGCTATAATTAGACATTCTCTGGCATCCATAATTCTCACAAATCTCTATTACTCATTCGCCTGCACATGACATCTTTTCTTGCCAATATTTGTGGAGCACACTGTGAACTGAGTGGCACTGAGAAGTGCGTAATAAAAAGTGCTTACCCTGTACAAGCCTCTCAGTTACACACCCATTAAATTTAACTCCTCCAGCTCCGCTGTGATATTTGTATCCTTGACTACAAGTGACTAACTATCACGGCAACAGAATCTCTTATCCATCCAGTGGATAGAATGTCATAGTACTGGGTGATGGGTTAGAAAAACAGGAGGGAAAAATCAGTCTGCACTTGGAGGATGCGAGAGTGCCTCAAGAGAGCACCAAAATACTATGAAAAATTTCACCTTTCTTAAAATATTTAGTTATTTATACACAGAAGGGTGACTTTTGTCTACAAAGTAAGACTGAACCCTAAGCCTTCTTTGTAGCCTACAGAAAAATCATCAATAGTTTTAACTATTTTCAATAGAATTGGATATGAACCTTTTGTTTTAGGTGGTTCCTTAATCTGAGTATTCCCCTCTTCAATGTCTTCAGTCCTTTTCATAGCATGTCATTTTATGTAATTTAGTCATCTCTCCAAAGCTTCCTCATTGATCTCTAATAGCTTCAGGCATTGTCTTGGCTGATGTCAGCAAAAAGTATGGTTGAGCTGTTCATTTCTGGAGTGGAGTTTCTGCCTAAAATTTGAAAAGACAGATTGAGAAGGAAAAACTGTCTGCCTTTATTACATGCAGGTTAGATTGTACCCTAAACCAGGAAAGTAGCAAGTGCAACAGCTAGGAAAAAAAAATAATAATTTTGATGAACATTTATGACTTTTCATCTTTATAAGTCATCATTTCTAGGACTCTCTCTTTTGAGCTATAGGACTGAGTTGTGACACGGAAGGTAAATTGGTGTATGGATTCTAGCAGTTTTAGATTAAAAGCAAATGTAAACATCAAAGTGCATAATGATATAGGAAACTTATTTTATATAACATACAGTCAGTTTAGCTGTAGTCAAGCCAAAATATTTACTTTGATTCCTTTATATATGATTTCTTACAAGGAAGGGTGAGTTTCAAGAAAACTCACATACTAATGGCATCCAAAGCTTTTAATTTTAAAACATTCCTAAGCAATAGCTAATGGCCAATGGCTAACAGTACAGCTGATCACTGGGTTGATCTACAGGTGATGTAGTCAACTATAAAAACCCACCTCATTCCAAAATTCCCATGTGAAGACAAGCTGTAATACAGCAATTGGTCCACGTGTCTTCTTGGGGTCCGCTGAGGCTGTCACAAACAGAACCAATAATCCCCTAATTTAACAGAGCAAAATTATGACAATAGTCCCAAGTGCTTTGCTGATAAAACAGTAAGAACTAGAAAATGAGCATGGTATACGCTGGCTGTTTGTGTTTACTCCTTTCGTAGTTGCCACTGGCAACAAGAAAATTAATGTGTAAAAAAATAATAAAATAGATATTGATTTTAATTGACAAATTTGAAAATAAACAAACCTAGCAGGAAAAAAGATCTAATGAAAAATATGACCTTTTTAAGATTTCTTTTATAATTTGCACAGCTGCAGTCTTCTACCATAGTGAACTAAAAGAACAGTAAATACTAGGCAGCTGACACCTAAATCATTATGTATCTTCTAGTTTTCAGCTCGGCATCTGCTGCATCATTTCTCAGACTTCAAAGTGTCTGGGAGAGATACCAAGGATGAGAAAAATGCATCTTTTCACCCGAAAGCACACATTTTTCAATGACAAAGGACTACAGGCCATATTCCATTACTACTACACAATAGAAGGGCACTCTGAAACTCTCATTTTAATTTGAAGAAAAAGCTACCTTTACAATAGTAATTTGGAGGGGGAGGAGGTGGTTACAGGAAAATTGACTAAAGCCTGTCAAGTTTTCCTGTTCAGTGAAAATGAACATTCCCATTTTGCCACAAGAAGTAATGCTGTAGTGCAGACAAGCTGTTTCCAAGTGGGAGAACACCCTCAGGTACCTCCAGAAACAAGTTCAAGGAAGCAATAATGTTTCCTGTGCTGCACTGATTTTCAGTGCCAGAGGAGAGTTCTAATTTCAAGGATTTCCTCCTTAAAAAGAAAGGGCCTGATTCTTCTCTGACACTTATGCAAATCAGGGGAGAAAGACAATAGAGTAATACCAGCATTAAAGAAAAGAGGATGAGACACGAGAGCTTGAATATTGTTTTATTTATCATCCTTTTCATTAAAAGGAATTAGAGTTAATTAGCCCAGCTTGAAGCGAAATTAGACATTCTGTGCATATCCTATTTAATCTCTCTATTATCTTTTTCTAGGTTTTCTCTGTATTTGCCAGAGCTTCTCTAAAGGAGCATGTTAGATGACTTTGGCCCACCATCATTAGAAAAATCAATAGGTTTTAGTTTAGAATCAGATCAAAAGAGTGTAGCTCCAAAAAAATCGGAACAGTAAAGCCTTATTTAAAGCCTTTCCTCTGCTAGGGGAGCCTCCATAGTGTATTTTGAAAAGACTGAAGAACTGAAATCCTGTTGAAGCCACACTGCTAACCACCAGACCCCAGCTGTCTGCACTGCCTAAGCGGTGCTTGTTCCCCGCCTCTATTTTTGAATGGCTTTAGCCAAAAACATTTTGCCATGGAGAGAGCTAACTCTAAACAGCATGGATTTCAACCAGTCTGTGCCATTTGACCCCAAGGCCACCAATAAACGCCCAGAAATAGGTACTTCACAAAACGGACAAATTCAGAGACTAGACCAGGACTCAGTCCCAAAACGGTTGTAGTATGTTTTCTTCTAGTGCATGGGCTCACCTTGGGCATGCTGTCAAGCCCTAACTATTATGATGTGGTCAGAGTACCAGTTTTCATGGAATTTTAGGATAAAATAACAACGGTACTGATGCAAAAGTACACGGATGGTTTTTCTTCCTCCAAACTGCCTGTTGAAGTAAAGGAGCGATGCCCTTGTTTGGTTGTTCTTCCAGACAGAGGAGAGGTTGGGTCACAGCTGGAGCAGGTGCCTCTCCTCAGTCAGAATTTATTGCCAGGAAGCATCTGCTGATTTCTACAAATGAAAAGGATATCTGAAAAGTCATTCCTGTTTCCTAAAACACAGTTTGAGGGTAATGTAGCTGTGTTAGGTGCTGTTCACTCTATTCTCTGCATTTCTGAAAAAACATTTCAATTTTTTAGACAGTAAGAAGGCTGTCCTGAAAAGAGGGAATACTCTCAGTCCTTCCTGTTGAATCTTTTCTGTCTTGAGTAAAACAGCTGAAATGTGGCAGGGAGTGGCAGCCAACACATAAATAAAGCCTCATCATTACAGGCCAATTACATTCATTACACTGGACCCTAGTTTAATGAAAGTACTTCGTGTAACCCGGGGTTAAATTACTGTCTTTTTAAAGATGCCTTTCCTCCTATATGTCTTACTGACTAGTCAAATAAAGTCGACTTTATTTGGCTTGCTGGGGTTTTATGCTCCCCATTCATAAGCCCTAATTCTACACATACATGCAGATGTACGTGCACATACAAACACATACACACATAAATACCTCTGCTGGTGGGCATGGTAGTCCGATCCCGTGGTGGTGCTACGGAGGGATTTCACGAGGCAGCAATGTCCTTGCAAAGCACGTCTTGCAACAGCACATTTTTCTGTGAATCTAGCCCTGGTGTGGGAAGCTAGTTAGGTGTTTGCAAAATGTTAGTCATGTTGCTTGGTTACAACACACAATATTTAAGAACTTAGACACAATAAACCTAAGTAACCTGGTGAGAGAAATCATCTACAAAGAAAATCCAGTCCAGCCTACAACAGAACCCCTGTTCTGGACCAGTACAGGCTAAATTCTACAGAAGGTGGCATTTATGCCATTGAGTGCAATAAAACAAGGTTTTCATGTTACAGCCTTATCCAGTTTGAAAGGGAAGCACGAAAACACACTTCTGGAAAAGGTTAATTTGCACATTGATTTCAAAATCATGAAACATGAAGTCCTTTCCCAAAATGTCTGAATGGTTTTACTCCCAATGTGGCTGAACTTACCACTCCTTTTCTCGCTATCTGTGTTCTGCCATTAAAAAAGATGCCTGGGAATCAGAATTCACTCTTGCAGCGCTAAATAAACACCACCAACAAGGAATCTAAGATGATAGGTTTTGACAACTTATTTTTATAGCATTAATTTACTAGGTTTTCCTTATGAAATATCAATATAATAGGCACTTAACAAGGATATTCATAATCATTCAAATATTGATACAAACCTCTGTCTGTTGCTATGATACTGCACTCATTTTATATTCCCATTTAGGCTATAAGAACATTTGGTCTGTTGTTTACTACAGAAAAGGCAAGACAAAAAAAAATGGCTAGTTTTATTTCCTTTCCTATTTAAGGAGAACTTAAACTGATCCATTATGCCCCTCACCCTGCCTTTTGTTAGAATTACAGAGCTGGGACATCACATTGGAAATCAGCACTGGGTGCACCAGCTTACTGGTTTTAACCTAGTTACTATAATATTGAAAATTACTTAAAAAATATACGTGTAGACTTATATGATGAGATATACATGTCTGATAGGGAAACGGTGTAGAAATAGTTAACAATGGTTCTGATTTCCACCACCACCTGTGCCCAACCTGACAATTAAAGGCAGCTGGTAGAGGGGAGAGTCATAGAGATGGCATATGTGAAGCTTGCCTTGTAGATATTTTGTTGGCCTTGCAGATTAAGGGGAAAAATTTAAAAGGGGAAAATGACAGAGTAAGGAAACTAAATAAGGGTCAGACAAGGTGCTGGATTTTTTTCTTCCCCCCCCCCNCCCCCCCCTTATTTTTTTATCATTTCATTTGGAATTCTTGTGCCCTGGATTGAAATAGGTTCCAGGACTGGCTCTCCTATATGTTATTCTGCAGCCATTTTTAGGCAAGATGGACTGTTTTGCTGTTCCCAAGCTGGTGATGGAGCTGTTTCAGCCTGAAAAAAGAGTGTCTCTGCTCATGCAGTCTTTTGTTCCTTTCTGGGTAGGAAATGCGTAGAGGACTATATGCAACTATATGATGTAGCTCTGGCTTTACTGTGATTTACATCCTTTCCTTCTTCATTGGAGTAGCCTTGCCTCTTTTACTCTTTTCCACAGTTTGAGAAGCTCTGGAGGGTGAAAAGCAGTAGGCAAAATGGTTGTCCAGACCACCACAAGAATGAAAAAGGTCTGAAAGGGAGCAGTGGTCTCGGAGAGGAATAAGGGAGGCTTGCCTTTCACAGCATCTCAACCCTCTTTTTTCTGGGTGTCTATTGTCCCTGTAGTTTCCTTAGAGCCCTATATATCTCCTACACACTCTTTTACCCCCATGGGACTCCACCAGCTTCCTAGAAAGCCACTTCTCTGAAAAAATTGTCTGCACTGCCCAAAAGGTTTGAGTTAGTTCTGGTCCTTATCCAGAAGGGAAGTAGTGGCTTTGGAGATAAGGGAGCAAAGGGCTCCAAGTGGAGAGGTCAAGGCTGACCATATAATTGCCCAGATTATATGGTGGGCATATGCAACTCCAAATTCCCTGTTGGATGGGGATTAATCCCTAAATTATATTGACAAGAGGCATTCTGGATGCCTGTGATAAACCCATCTAGAGGAGATCTCGTGGAGATTCTTGGAGCTTTTTGTGAAAACATAAAATTGAGTGTTTCTTCACTGAGAGCGCCAGGCACCATGCAGAAGGACACTTAAACCACATAGGAAATAATCCTGGGCAGTGAGAGCTTCTGCAGGCGTAGCAGTGCAGCCACCTGCCATATATACTTTCAGAACAAAGATGCTGTCTAAAACGGAGAAATTGATGGTGTAACTATTCTGGCATAACAGTATTAGCAATGGATTTTTACACTGGTCTGATTATATGCTCCTATAAACGCACTAGTGAGTTTTCCTGTGCAAACAAGCCTCGCAGGGGAAAGTGCAGTATCTTTTATTGTTCCCTGATGAAAGGCCAAAATGTAAAAAGAACAGTGTGCACAATCTGTCCTTTGAAAGGAAAACCAGCAGTTCTGAGTGTCCCTCTTCCTCTCAGGCAGACACAAAGGATCTTGAAGGCAAGCCTGTTGTACGACTGCTGTAGTGCTCTCTGCCCTTCGTTTTAATTAATGCTTAGCACTGAGGAGGAACTAAATCCTGCTTGTTTTACTCAAGCAAGTGATCCCATTGACCTGAATTAAGCTACCTGCAGGATTAGAAGGAGAAGGATTAAGACTTCAGTGTGGCAAATTCATTTCACTCTTTTTCAAATGCAAATAGTCGTCTCTCGATTGTCAGCTCGATTGTCTGTTGGTTGTTTAGCACAAAGAGGCCCTGATTCTGCTCCCTGATTGTGTCTCCTGGGCTGCTCTGTACCAGAAACATACTCAGCCTTCACAGAGTAACTGGGATAAAAGTGGAAAAATTGGTGCCTTAACAATTTCATATATATATATGTATATATATTGTATTTAAATATACCCCAAAGAAGACAGAAAAACTTTCTCATAGGGAATTTGTTACGTTGATTAGTTGAATCCCCGAGCTTCCAGTTTGCAACTTGATTTTATACCTATTTTCCCTTTTATGTAGACAACCTTTTGCTCACCTCTCTCCCCCCACCCCTGTGATGCTGAGGGAGAGATACTGATACTTGATATGCAGCATGGGAAGTCTCACATTATTTTACCACTCATGCAACTATCTTGTGAAACCACTTCATAGCTGCTCTCATTAGAATGTCTCCAAGTTAAATAAAATACTCAGTGTTAAATCAGCTGTATCTAAGAACATATTTTGATCTGAAATGTCATTTTAATCTGTAACCTATCATTTTAACACACTTAATAGTTGTTTGAGGTGGGGGCAGCATTAGCAGTTTATTGTTGATTTTATGTAAATTATTTGAAAAATCTAGTAAAAAAGACCATTACTATGTTTATCAGAAGTCTCATATTGTCTTGAAATTCTGCCAAGTTATTCCTAATTGTATGATGCTTATCTTTTCTTTACCTTTACAGAAAGGATGAAGCTTTCCAGAACTCCTCTTTGATCATCTATTTGATCTGCCGCTGAAGTTAAGTTTTACCTTCCTGCTGAAAAAAAATCGCATTAAGAATTCTCACTAGGTCGATGTTAAAACTTCTTTAATTTTGTCCAAAAATATTCAAAAAATTTACATTTTGTATCCCTGAAAATTACTGTGAAAGGAAAACAGTGATATGATATGAAATTATATATCATATCAAGGGGTTGAGTTCCAAGCAGAAACTAAAAAATGAGGAAAACCAAGAACTTACCAGAGCACAAATAAGTGTTGAAACTGTTTTTTAAGAAAATATAATCTATTCTTCATCATTTAGAATGTCTTAAAATCATATTTTTAAATAACACACTTTATTATGAACAATTCTGGCTTTGTAGCTAAGATGATTGGATGAATGTCTGCTGCCTATATTGAAACATTCAGCCTGCTGAATCTAGAAATTCTGTGGAAAATTGAGCTTGTTAGAAGCAGCGTATTTTGTGTAAACCTCAGAAACTGTAGGTAGCCTACAGAGGGTTTGGCTGTCAGGCTTACAGCTGTGTTTGCTTACTCTGATCCTCAAAAAGTCAGTACCCCTGAGTTTGAGCCATCTATACCTGCACAATTCTAGGTGGAGAGTAAGAACTCAAAAATATGGCATTCCTGCCTGAATCAATCACTTCAGGTCTTCTTTCTTGAAGTTTTAATGTTGTTGCGAATGTAATGCCTTGCCAATACAACCCTCCTGACTTTGGGCTTACTGTTGTGTCATCCCAATTTGGCAGTAAGAGTCCTCTGAGGGAACAGAGCCAGTGCACCCTTTAGAAGATAGGAGTCTCGGGTGCCAAATTCTCATCAAGTCTAATGAAAGAATAGGAAAGAACCAATAAATTATCTGGCAGCTCTGACTTAGCAGCAAGGAAGGTCCTGGAAGAAAAAATACAGGTCAATTACGAATTCAAAAATATAATCTGGTTTAAAAACATTAGAAGCTTCTGTAAGGAGACATAACAAATATGAGGAAATCTGGGGCTGAGTTGTGCAGTTAACGTATCAGACTTTAGAAAAATGTTTGACATAGTAATGCAGCAGATTAATAAATAGTCAGATACAAATTAGACATTTGTTTTTACTCCTTACTGCTTGGACTGAAGACATACAGTAGTTGACCACAATGGTTAACAAGGTCATGGTGCATACAAAGACTTTGCAAATAGGCTACAGTTAAGTCGAAAAATAAATTATTGTCCTGTTGATTTTTTCACCATGAATACAACAGTCAGACATCACGTGTTAAAACAATAACTTCCTTCCTAGGAACTCTGGAATATACTCAGACAAGTCTTTACTGTATCACAATAAGCAATTTATAGGTAAAATGCACTGTAAATTAAACAATTCAGATGCATTTGTTCTTTTATCATAGGACTGTTAGACATCTGGGTCAGAGGACTAAAAAAGGTGCTGAACTTAAATAATACCCAATATAAGCTCAGGCAATTGCCATTACAAATCTACTACCAACCTGCATTTATTCGTGACTAAAATTTTCTCCACTGGTTCTTGAATGACCAACATAAAGCACATCTGATGGAGCTGTAGAGGACACATTGGCCGTGTTCTCAAAAACTTACCAATTACCGTAAGGTCAGAAACCGAATATTTGTGAATAATGGGGCAGAGCATCTCCTGCCCACAAATGCCTTTTCAGTAGAGAGCAGAGCAGGAACATTACTGAGGTCCTCTGACGATGCTTCATTTAGCCCTCAGCTCACCACCTCTGATAGCAGTGTGATTGCACCTCTGTTTAGCACAGGCTCTGTTGCTTTATAATACGGTGTGTATGTATTTTTAAATGGAGCTGGGATTCTGTCTTTTCAACTGCTTGTCATTTTTAATGATAAAATATACTTGAAATATAATGGCAAAAGCCAATATTGTTCCATCAGAATGATGCTTAAGATTCCTTTTGCATAAAATCATTCACATAAGCACGTCAGAGGACATAAATTTAAGACTCATCTCGAGAAAGAAGTTAGATGCCTAAAAGTTATGTGAATAATAAAATGTCTCCTTAAAATGTCACTGTACAGGGAGACATCTCAGGATGGAATTGAAAACAACCAGCATGATAAGCAGGGAAATGTCTAGACTTTAACCAAAAGATGTCTGAAATCCCACCACTCTCTAGAGCTCTATGTCCATCGGAATAATGTCCTCTTGAAAATATAGAGTTTAATCCCATCTTTCAAAGAACTTTGTAGGACCGTAAGTGGCTTTTGAAAAGCTGGTAGGTGGTGTCACTACTCACAAAACCTCATACTTACCTACCTGCTAAAAGTTAATACATGTCAGTCTTAGGGCACAGTAGTCAGATTTTGCATCTCCAGTTATTCTTCTGAACATTTACATGTTGTAATGTTCCATCCTCCGTTATTCTGCTGCGTCCCAATACTTTGAACTGCTTTTGGGTTTGACACAGAGCAGTACGGAGCCTGCTGTTAAGACTCTATCTTGAAAATCAAAGAGTTGGACTCCTTTAGACACAACATTGAATCAAGGCTATGGGTTGGGCAGATGGTATCCTTTCTGGGTTACAGCAAAAGGAACCACACTTTCCTCTAGCTCTCTTCTAGAGGAAGAGCCGTTTTCAACTAAGTTTTCTGAGGAACCAGATTTGTTATGTGTGTTGGAACTGCTCCAAGAGCTCCTTTGGGATTTGAGTTCCTCAAAGGACTCTGATGCTGAAAGGAATGCTTGGTTGCTGGTTCTCAGGAAGCCTTCAGTAGAGGGAAGAGGTTGAGCTGTTCACGGGAGGCAGGTCTCACCAGTGGATTAGATTGTGGTGCTTAAGCTTAAATTCTACCAGTACATGTGGTATATTGCAACAAACATAGGTGTTGTACACCGAGATTTCAGTTACAGACTGTTGTATTCTTTTAAGTTGGTTCAAAAAGCTTTTTCCAAATTCAGAGAGAAAAGTTTTGCCTGAAGATTTTTGGATGCCGCAAGCAACAAATGTGACAAAGATGGGAAGTAAATTTTTGGAGAGACAAAAAGAGACAGCAGAAGTCTACATAATCTGGTGTTAGTGGATATTCAAAGTACAGGAAACCCCATTTTTTTTAGGCCCCCAGAGTAAGGTAATAAATTCTGCTTAGTGTAATGCATGTCAACTTTAAATTTAAACTATTTCTAATCAGATGATTTGAGGCAAGCCTAGGGAATAAGGAAAAATGTGTGGGCATTTAGATATATGCAATAATACACTTGCATTTTAAAAAAAAAAAAAAAAAGTTAGAAGATTTTCCTTGAGACTGATCTATAGCGGAGCAATGTGATTTATATTTATCACCAAAACAACTAAGATTTCAATCGTGGTTATTTCTAACAGGACATTGTGAATGTGATGGAATTAAAAAAAAATTATGTAAATGAAAAGAGAAATGCAAGCACACAAACATTCTCATAATGTAAGATTTATTCTCTATAGAGCTTACTTGTGATTATGCTGCCCTACTATTTGTCTAAATTAGTTTCAGTAAAAAAAATATAAACATCACATATTTGTACTTATATATACTTTTGCAGATCATACCAAGAAAATATTCAATACTCATTCAATTAATTTTTCCATACTTCATGTTTTCTCACATTAGAGTACAAACACAAGGGGAGAGGAAATTAGGGTTTGATATGAGACTATCAAGGTCAGATGGGTTAAAGAGCTCATGTTTTAAATGGCTTCCTGCTCCGAAAGATTTCATTACAACTTTTTACAAAATACATGGCTTAGTTTTGGTCACAAAACAGACCTCAGAGTTAGTCAGAATCTGAAAATGGCATAGTAATCAAAATGATTTTCTAAAAGTAAAATTTGTAATGTAGTTATTGGTTCTCTCTTTTCTATACCTCAAAGATAATTAAACAAGTGACAGTATATGTTTTGTTATCATTATTTTAAGAGAAAAAGTTTACTGGCTATCCTCCCCCCTTTTTTTAATTGCAGCAAGAATATGCATATGCAGTATTTCCAGTTTTTAGAACACAGTTTTGAAGACATGCTTTCTCTCAGATAAAGACAAGTTGATATTTAATGCCAACCATCATCATCTAGTGTCATTTGAGATGCTTTATGACATATGCTACATCCATGTGGGGTTGGTAGATATGACGCAAGACTTTTGGGAAGCTGCTTGATTTTGAAAAGCACACTGGAGGACAGCTTGGATGCAAGCTCTCAGTTGCATACTTTAGAAGGACAATTCTCCCATGGTTTCAGACCTTTTCAACTAAGAACAAAATCAACAGCACGGAAAATGGTCATTTTTGGTTTATGACCAAAGGGGCATCATGGGCGACTCCAGGGAGATGCTAAGTAGGGCTAGTTCACTGTGGACATCCTCATGGCTGATGTGGGTGATAACAGTGTTCACCACCGTTATCGTGGAGAACACTCTGGTCCATTTTATACCCATGGGTTTTCTGGGATAGCACTTGCTGGACCAAGGGAGGAAAACCGGGCTGTAGCAGAGCTGTATTCAGCACAGTGATGTCACATGCGTGGTCCAGTTTCCAGAAATACCATATAGCAGTTTCTCTGTTCAGCATGTGGAAGAGCTGATATTATGTGGCTGATCATTATTTCCTTCCTTGTGTTCATAGTAGCATGTTGATACTATCATTACTGTCAGCATTTACCATCTGTGCAAAAAAAAAAAAAAATCCAATACCTGGATCATTATTTATTATAATTGTGATTTGTAATGATTTATGTGATATTTGCAGTTCAGAACACTTGCTCCAGATTTCTTTTTCTTATAACATGAAATGAGGCTATCAATCACAGCATTTATATACTACGTTTCTTGAAGAAAGCCTTGGGACAACAATATTATAAATATTTAGAATAATCATAATTTATAAAAAATTCTGTGACAGATATATATGAATGCATATAGACAGCATGAGTAGCAACCTGGGGGAATGACTGAGCCTTTCGTAGTTAAATTCTAAAATAAATTCCTCAATTCCCGTGTCTTCTCCTAACCTGCTAATGGCCATAACCAATAAAACATTTTTTTGATTACTGGCTTATTAGTAATAATATTTTTATGGGTGTTCTCTGTGCTTTTCCTTTTATTTTTTAGCTTGAAACATCACACTATTACTTAATGTAGACACCTGCTATGATTAATCAGTTTATAAGAAAAGAATAAAGGCTAAGTAATTCATACTACTTTAAAAATATATATGCTTTAATTAAAAAAAAACAAAAACAAAAACAAAAACAAAAACAAACAAAAAAAAAACCAAAAACAAACAAACAAAAAAACAGAACCATAAGCAAAAAGCTTCATGTGATACTCCCTAAGAAGTTATCTGTGTTTTAAAATTAATTCAAATAAAAATACAGAGACCATCTCATTGAACTTCACTGATTTGCAAACAGTCTTCAGGCACTGTGTTACATCCTACACATTCATTTGGTCTTTTAAAATATTCATAGGTCTAAATTAAGTATTTGCAATAATTTCCATTTTGAGTTTTAATATAAATATTAAAATCCCAAGACAACTTACAACTTGCATGTTTAAAACACATTTGAAATTTACTGGTAAATTCTTAAAAGCATGGTAATTTGTTGAGTTAGAGCTTGAAACTTAAAACATAAACCGACTATTTAACAGTATGACCTATATTTTAAAAGAAAAAATATGGATTGTTGGCTAATAGATTAATCTTATGAATGTCCTTCTCTCTGAATTACAATCACAAAGAAGCTCTGCATCTGTCTTACTTATTGTCCACATTAAACTAAAAAAAAAATAAAAAAAAAATTGCATTTTATTTAAGTTTTAAATTCAAATTGCTAGCTGAAAATTACAAGGACTAGCTACTTGGGTTTCATCAAGGCCCACTGAAAATCAGAAATATGGGGCAAGCTACATGGACCAGTTATGGGTACCAAATACAAGTCATGTAATCGTAGAATGGTTTGGGTTAGAAATGACCTTACAGATCATCAAGTTCCAACACCTCCCACCAGGCCAGGTTGCTCAAAGCCCTATCCAGAAACATCCCTCCGATCATCTTCATGGCCCTCCGCTGGACTCATTCCAATGGGTCCATGTCCTTTCTATGTTGAGGACTCCAGAGCTGGACACAGGACTCCAGGTGGAGTCTCATGAGTGCAAAGTAGAAGGAGAGAATCCCCTCCCTGCAACTTGCCGATCACCCTTCTCTTTGATGCAGCCCAGGATGTGGTTGGCTTTCTGGGCTGACAGTGAACACAGCTGCCGGTTCATGTTGAGCTTCCTATCCATGAACACTTCCAAGTCCTTCTCTTCAGGGTCACCCTCCAGCCATTCTCTGCCCAACCTGTATTTGTGCCTGGGATTGCCACATCCCAGATGCAGGACCTTGCACTTGGCTTGGTTGAACTTCATGTGATTTACATTAGTCCACCTCTCAAGCCTGTCCAGGTCCTTCTGGATGGCATCCCTTCTCATCCCCAAGATTGATGTCATCAACAAATTTGTTGAGGGTACATTCTGTCCCATTGCCATTGTCTCCCACAAAGATGTTAAATAGCACTGGTCCCAGTACAGACCCCTGAGGAACACCACTCATCACTAGCTGTCACTTGGACGTTGAGTTGTTGACCATAACCCTTTGACTGTGGCCATCCAGCCAGCTCGTTATCCACCAAGTGGTCCATCCATCAAATCCATGACTTTCCAATTTTGAGACTAAGATGTCGTGTGGGACAGTGTCAAATGTGCAACAGGTCACTTTTGTAAGGACGCCTGATTTAACTATGCAGTTTCAAATAATCTCACCAACCAAGTAGATTTTTAGTTCTCTCCAGAGCATGTCAGCTTAGATTCAAAACTAGTTTTGGCAATCTTGGCATGAAAATATTTTAAATTGGGGCACTCAAAGTCCTCGAAGTTTTGCTGTAGGACAGGACACAGAGCACTGACAGAAAAGCAACTGAAAATTTTGAAAGACATGCTGAAAATAATATGGAAATTATTTATGTGTGCCTTACCCACATGCCAGCATAATTCAAGGTGATTTTGTTGCAAAGACATAATGTCAGAAACTTCCCAGAAATACCTACCATCCAGCATTTGTTTTGTTGCTAATGCTGGAAAACTATAACAAACCTGCAGGGTGAATTCTGACAAATTAGATCAGATTAGGGTAACAATTCTTTTCCCTTATCAATGGGCAGATGAGTTTTTAGGCTGCAGTACCTTTCATGAGGATGGATAAAGAGATGTGGCAATTATCTATTTATTAAACTTAGCAAATATGCATAAACAGGACTTCTGAAAATCATTTCAATGTTTTCAGTTTATTCCATACTTCTACAGCTATTTTTTGTGAGTCTAGAAGGTTAAACTTCAGCCTTGAGGAATACACTATACTGTGTCTTCGCTGGCTTCGAACACAGAATGCTGAAAACGAGAAAAAGATTAATAGATTTTATTTTTTTTTTTTTAATGAGCACACCTGGATGCTGTTCTGGCCATTGCAATCCCAGGTTCAAAAACAGCAAGCAACATGGTGAGACAGCATCAGGTTTGCCACCACATGCCTTAACCGTCCTCCAATGCTATGCCAGTAGGTTTTGAAACCTTTTCTTCCTCTCTGTTAATTTTTAGGACTCATGCTGCCCACCTTAATAAACTATTAAAACACCATACACTGATGGGCCCCATCACAACCTTCCTGCAGGAACAGATAGCTCTGAAGACTAACCTTCTTGCAAAGCAACGTCTCCTTAGACCAAGTCAGAAGTTCTTTTGGACTTCCAGACCAAAAAACAAAAAACAACAAAACCCCACCAAGTTTGCATATTTTGACCTTCCAGAAGTTAGATATCCCAGGATGGATCCAACAAGGATATGCCCTTTCATTTCACACCTTACCCGAAGATCTCATTCCTTGCATTTGTATAGGGCTTTTATTAATCAGAATTTAGCAGGGCCCTTTGAAACATGTTGCAAATGATTTGTAATGAATCTGAGCATGAAAAAGCATCTTGCTTTTTCATTATAGGAGAATTACACAATTTGTTATCCTCACGCTTGTTTTTTCACCACCATCTAAGATCCTTAACAGAGTGACCTCAAGTTGCAAGTCTGAATGAAACATGGATATAGCATGTGCTTATATGTTCTAAATATTCTTATCTTCTAAACTTGAATGGACTGGCAATGAAGTAATTGCCAACAAATTAGCTCAGGGTATAGGGATGTGGGCATGCTCTTTCAGCTAATGTGGTCCACATTACGTGGTCTCAAATAGCAGGGAGTAATAGTCCTTGCAATTTATACTTCCCATTCTGGCTGGGACAAGGAATTTTGTAGCAACTGTGCCTTCCCAGAGTAAACCATTGATGCTGTAATTTTCATTCGTTTGTTTCCAGGATGCTTTCAGGAATCTCCAAGGGAATCATTAAGAGACTGCAGAAATCAGCTGTCACTTCAAACAATCCTTCTTCCTCTTTTTCTCCTCCATAGGGACCAATACAGTGATTTCCATTAAAGAAGATCAGCTTTTAGCTGCACTTTATACAAATTTCTCACTAAATTAAATGAACAGAAATACCATTCATGAACATAAGTTACTATTTGTACTTTCCTTTTTTTCACTGGATCAGGGGACGCCACATGAAGCAAGTCTTATTTTAATAACATGATTCAGCTTCTCTATTGAAATTTGGCATTTTCAGATTATCAGAGATTTAAAACATAAAATGTAAATATATATATCATCTTATGTATGTAATTTCTGCATTATTAATCTGTTTCCTAGAGGAAGGTACAAGCTACCCTCCTGCTAAGTCATTAATGAATTTCTCCTTTCTAATTAATCAGAGGAAGTAGCTGTGGGAACAGGGTCCTGTGAAGTTATGAAGGTATGCTCTAAAAGATGCTCTGTTCCTAAATTTTGGTGTTGACATGAAACTCTGAATTCAAGTGTAAGTCACTATCCAGCGAGGTAATTCTGACCCCGTGCCAGGGGTGATATGGCTGTGGTGGGATACAGGTCTTCTAAATGGGTGTTCCAAGTCTTATCCTGAGAGGGGAGATATGGGGTTGAACTCCCCGAGAGACCCCACAAATCTCCTGCCTCAGCACTTCAACACTTTCTCACCCCAGCTGGCTACCTAAGAGCTGCTTCCCACATGTTCTCCTTCTAACTGCTGATGCAGTGATTATTCCAGGAGAATTACTTATGTTATTTTGTAACTGCTGATGTTCCTACCCCAGCAGGAATATGCCTGTACATGGAATAACAAAACCCACATACCTTGAGGGACGATACTGAATAACTGTATTCTTTTGTCTATTTATCTTAACATTTTTATTATTGTAATTTTCTTTAAAATCTCCTTGTAGCTAGGAGTTATAAAATTAAAAGGTGAAATGGAACTATTTAGCGATATTTAGCACAATTTATTTGATAGGACCACTCCCATATCTAATATGAAAAGAGTAGAAAAAGAACACACCTCCAGCTGCATAGACCCACATTTTATAATTTGAGATTTTCACAGTAACTCATGCAAAAAATTATATCTAAAAAAATATTTAACTGAAGTTTTGACTTTGCTCAGCTCCTTGAACATAGGCCTGTCCAGTCAATTCACTCTAACTGGCTACTGAAGAACTGTCTCCTCATGAGCTCCTTATTAAACTGTAGCCTTATTGACATTTTACAATATTGCTTGCAAATTAGACCTAGCAACAGACACTTGGTTCAGTCAAATGTTTTTCAAACACCTAGAAGGTGCTCAACAGATGTTTTGCTCAGTCAAGCTTGAATCTCGTGTTTCAATGTTTACGATGTTTTCTACGAAGGATTTCTTATTAGAACAGATATTTGTATGTATGGCATGTCCTCTAATCACGAGTGCAGTAAAGCATGTGTGAGTAAACTAATTTGTGGGCAGCAACGACTTGTTACTTCTGATTTATATGCATCTGGGATATTTAATTAAGAAACAAAAATGACATCATATGATTCGAGTTGCCAATATCATGACATTCGTGAATAACAAGTCAGAAAATTTGGCAGTAGCTTAGCTAACCTTGACTGATACACATATGCAAATTATGATACTTATAAATAAGAAACAAAAAAAAACGACTCAGTTCATCTAAAATTTAATTGCTAGATGGTAGTTTAGATAAATCTCATCCCAATCAGTAACAATCAAGAATATCTTAATAAAATAAAATCATTAGAAATAAAAATGGCATTTTGTTATGCAACAAGGAATATTTAAGTAAACACACAAACCTTTATTTATAGCAAACAGAAATATCAACTCATTTCACAGTGTGATACTTGGATCATCAGATGTTAATCTGATATCAACATGGCACCTTTATTCTAACAAACTTTACAAAGCACGTATCACACCAGGAATGTGTAAATCATTTCATGCCAAGAACACCCCAATCTGCTATGTCCCATCTTGTAAAACCTCTATGGAATTTATTCTGAGAGTACTGCGTGAAAGGATTCATAGGAATACAGCATGGGTAGAAAAAGAACTATTGCAAGTTTCGACACATTTTCATGCCTAGTCTCACAGTCTTTAACCTGCTGTATTCTCCACAGGATCTTAAAAAATTCCACCTGCTTTGATCAGATTACAAGAGCCAAACACACCTCCCTTGCGTGACAGTCCAGTTAGAGTAACTCAATCCCTTATCAATGGAATATTTAATTTAAACTAATTTAAAAACATGAGAAAACATCAGTCATTTTAAAGGAAATAAAATAATGCAACTTCTAGAATGCATTAGCCATCGGTATTACTGAATGATTCCACAGAAAGTTACCTTGTATTAACTAAAGCTAAAATTCCTCTTTCGAAACTCTAGAGGGGAGAATCAAAGGAAGGCTTATCATGATAGAAGGTGGCAACATGCCATGATTCTTTTGTTGTCATTGGCAAGAACACAATCATGTGCCCTTTAATCTTTGTTATTCAGCCTGCTGCTCATATGGATAACACAATCAACCACTTCTTTCAATCAAAGGAAGAGGAACCGAATTGTCTGCACTGGGAGAGGTGCCAGGACTAGACTGAATTTATGAAATTCAACTATGATGCGTCCCAGACTAATGTGCACTCCTAAACTGCACAGATAAAAATATTTTGTACTTCGCTGTACACTTAATATCTTCCAGCACATCAGATTGCTTATGCATATGTTGTAAACAGCAGACCAATAGATCAAAATTTAGAGAGATGGAAGATTTCTTTATTTGACTTCTTAGTTTAAAAGATACGGTAGTTTGGCACAAATAAGTTTCCTAGGCTATAGCTTTAACTTAATATACCTCATAAACACAGTGCACACATACTGCATTGCTAATAATACTACTAGAAATAGCAATGTACTTGATAAATCCCATTTATTCAACTGTGACGGTAATTGCTGAGTGGTCTCCGCATCCTTATCTCAACCCACAAGCTTTTTGTTATATTTTTCTCTCCCCTGTCCAGCTGAGGAAGGAGAGTGATTGAGGGGCACTGGTAGGTCCCTGGCACTCAGCCGGGGTCAGCCCACCCCACTCATATAAGGGCAGACACAAAAAAGATCTCTTTTACCCTGCAGATTACACAGCTATGGCTACTAAGGACCTAGAATATCTGACTCTTCTGGCTCTTATCTTAGCGGTCAACTAATTAGGTGGGTTTTACTCTTCAAGTATGGCAATAATACAGTTTACTTTAGATAGATCTTGGATTAAAACCTGCTTAGGTCCCTCCACATCCTCTCAGCTGAAAACCGTAGTCAGTGGATGACTGAGTTGTCATCTTCTATACTTCCATTTTGCATTTTTGGCTGCAATGTATATTGGTATCAAGAAGAAGAATGGAGACATCAATCGCCAGACAAACTGAGAGGCTATGATAGTGGTGGAGGTGTCTATAGACATGGTTCTCCTCTTCAGAGGATTCATTGCTCTGTCAAATGCAGGACTTGTGCTTCAGAGGCTACTAATGAAAGTAGTCTCCAGATCATTTGTCAGTTTTCTTGTTTTATTTTACTAGTTTCAACTTTATAGGCAAGTGTCAGACAACCCAGAGAAAATATTAGTAGCTATACAAAGAAATTAGGTATAAAAAAATGACAGAATCAAGACATTGCCATGTTATGCACATGATCCCACTTACGATGCCAAGCAAAGGTCTTGTTCATTTAAAAATCTGCCATTTGTAATTTAGTTAAGAGGTTTCAAAGAAAATCAATGGAACAAACCAGATTTCATGAGTGCCATTCAATCATAAATNTCTCAATGAGCCAGGGTGGGTTCAGATTGGCTATCAGAAAAATTCTTACACTGAAAGGGTTATTAAGCACTGGAATGGGATGCCCAGGGAAGTGGTTGAGGCACTGCCTCTGGAGGTATTTAAAAGACATGTTGGCATAGTACTTAGTGACATGGTTTAGTGATAGGTTGTTTTTTTTAATGTTAGATTGGACTAGACGATCTCACAGGTTCCTTCCAACCTATACAATTCTATGATTCTGTGATTCTATGAAAATGGTTTGTACAGTACAGAGCCTTCTATGAACATTCATAATCAAGATGAATTATGTAAATATAATCTCTGCTCTAATTAAGAAAATGTGAATAGCTCATACTTGCCTCAACACAACCTAAATTACTTGTGTGCAGAGCACTTTCATATTTATGTCATTGTATACAGAGCTAATCACACTCATACTTAATATTTTATACTCCTCAGGCTCCTGTGTGATTCACAAGTAATCTAGTTTTTCCAGGAAGAAATATCACTAGAACTCAAGGAGTAAAAATGCTTATGATAGCAGAGGCCTCACATTTAAATAAATGAAAGCATTCATAAGACCAGGCTTTCAATTTCACAGATAAAAATCAGGCTACATTTTAAATTTGCTCATCTGAGATCATAGGCATTCAGTCTCCTGTGAAAGCTCATCTATAGTACAAACCCACTTACATTCCTGTAATAACAGCTGGGTAACTTTACAGGTCTCTCAGACATCTTTTTGTGTTTTTATTAATACTCTATCTAGTCTAATTTAGAAATGTCCACTAGTTTACAGTGCAACAGATCTCAATCCCTGGGTATTTTTCCAGATAATCTTCCTAAATTTCATTAATTTGCTTAGTGTTGCTAACTAATTCTATAGATTTAAATCAGTTCAGATATTTAGAGATACCCAATTAATCCATTTTGATCACTGTATATGCCATATGTANAATAGCAATGTACTTGATAAATCCCATTTATTCAACTGTGACGGTAATTGCTGAGTGGTCTCCGCATCCTTATCTCAACCCACAAGCTTTTTGTTATATTTTTCTCTCCCCTGTCCAGCTGAGGAAGGAGAGTGATTGAGGGGCACTGGTAGGTCCCTGGCACTCAGCCGGGGTCAGCCCACCCCACTCATATAAGGGCAGACACAAAAAAGATCTCTTTTACCCTGCAGATTACACAGCTATGGCTACTAAGGACCTAGAATATCTGACTCTTCTGGCTCTTATCTTAGCGGTCAACTAATTAGGTGGGTTTTACTCTTCAAGTATGGCAATAATACAGTTTACTTTAGATAGATCTTGGATTAAAACCTGCTTAGGTCCCTCCACATCCTCTCAGCTGAAAACCGTAGTCAGTGGATGACTGAGTTGTCATCTTCTATACTTCCATTTTGCATTTTTGGCTGCAATGTATATTGGTATCAAGAAGAAGAATGGAGACATCAATCGCCAGACAAACTGAGAGGCTATGATAGTGGTGGAGGTGTCTATAGACATGGTTCTCCTCTTCAGAGGATTCATTGCTCTGTCAAATGCAGGACTTGTGCTTCAGAGGCTACTAATGAAAGTAGTCTCCAGATCATTTGTCAGTTTTCTTGTTTTATTTTACTAGTTTCAACTTTATAGGCAAGTGTCAGACAACCCAGAGAAAATATTAGTAGCTATACAAAGAAATTAGGTATAAAAAAATGACAGAATCAAGACATTGCCATGTTATGCACATGATCCCACTTACGATGCCAAGCAAAGGTCTTGTTCATTTAAAAATCTGCCATTTGTAATTTAGTTAAGAGGTTTCAAAGAAAATCAATGGAACAAACCAGATTTCATGAGTGCCATTCAATCATAAATATAAATGTAAATATTTTACACAATAACAATTCATTATTGTTCCATTTGGATTAACTATTAATATGAAATCAAGCAATAGTTCATTATTCAGATAGGCCAGTGTGGTAATCTGTATAATCTAAGAGCCTCAACAAAAGATAAAGTATAGTCCATCTCACTGAATCCTTTTCTAGACTATACTTTGTTTGAATATCCTCATGCTGCCTACTACATCTCACAATGCTAAGGCAGTGCAAACCTTTCTCAAACTTTCCCCCTTTACTCAGCACTGGTGACGCCCCATCTCGAGTACTGTGTCCGCTTTTGGGTCCCTTACCACAAAAAAGACGTTGAGGCACTTGAGTGTGTCCAGAGAAAGGCAACAGAGCTGGTGAGGGGACTGGGGAGTAAGTCTTATGAGGAGAGGCTGAGAGAGCTGGGGTAGTTCAGCCTGGAGAAGAGGAGGCTGAGGGGAGACCTTATTGCTCTCTACAAGTACCTGAAAGGAGTTTGGGGGGGGGGCAACAGGACAAGAGGAAATAGTCTCAATGAGCCAGGGTGGGTTCAGATTGGCTATCAGAAAAATTCTTACACTGAAAGGGTTATTAAGCACTGGAATGGGATGCCCAGGGAAGTGGTTGAGGCACTGCCTCTGGAGGTATTTAAAAGACATGTTGGCATAGTACTTAGTGACATGGTTTAGTGATAGGTTGTTTTTTTTAATGTTAGATTGGACTAGACGATCTCACAGGTTCCTTCCAACCTATACAATTCTATGATTCTGTGATTCTATGAAAATGGTTTGTACAGTACAGAGCCTTCTATGAACATTCATAATCAAGATGAATTATGTAAATATAATCTCTGCTCTAATTAAGAAAATGTGAATAGCTCATACTTGCCTCAACACAACCTAAATTACTTGTGTGCAGAGCACTTTCATATTTATGTCATTGTATACAGAGCTAATCACACTCATACTTAATATTTTATACTCCTCAGGCTCCTGTGTGATTCACAAGTAATCTAGTTTTTCCAGGAAGAAATATCACTAGAACTCAAGGAGTAAAAATGCTTATGATAGCAGAGGCCTCACATTTAAATAAATGAAAGCATTCATAAGACCAGGCTTTCAATTTCACAGATAAAAATCAGGCTACATTTTAAATTTGCTCATCTGAGATCATAGGCATTCAGTCTCCTGTGAAAGCTCATCTATAGTACAAACCCACTTACATTCCTGTAATAACAGCTGGGTAACTTTACAGGTCTCTCAGACATCTTTTTGTGTTTTTATTAATACTCTATCTAGTCTAATTTAGAAATGTCCACTAGTTTACAGTGCAACAGATCTCAATCCCTGGGTATTTTTCCAGATAATCTTCCTAAATTTCATTAATTTGCTTAGTGTTGCTAACTAATTCTATAGATTTAAATCAGTTCAGATATTTAGAGATACCCAATTAATCCATTTTGATCACTGTATATGCCATATGTATGAAAATGCAAATACATGTATGCCTAGAAATTGTACAAATGTATAAACTATATGAATAATTGCTTAGATATATGGATATTTGTTTATTTATACAAATTTCTTTTTAAGGGGTTGGTATGGAACTTTATATAGGGGTGGGCCCTGGATCTGACCTTAAGCAACTGCCTAATTCTTTCCTCTATCTCAAGAAACGATCAGCTAAACTTAATTTATTCCACTACATCTCTGAAAAGGGAGTGGCCCCACTATCCTGGAGACAGAAGGTGGTAATACTCCTAACAGTACTTCAGAAGCGTCATCAGTTAAGCAGCTTGAGGATCAAATAAACATGGTAGTCATCAACTGGAAATAAACAGGGAATTGAATTTCTGACATGTGCTATCTTTATTGGCTGCTGATGGGCCACCCAAGACTAAAATGACTTTGCTTTATAGTTTTGGAGAAAAGGTAGCTGAAGCTTATGGTACCCATCAGATGAAAAAGCAGAGATGGCCTGTCCACTCCCAAATGAGAAAATAGGTATATGGAGAAGAGAAAAGCTACATCTGATTAAAAGCACGGGCACAGGAAGATAACCTTTCTCCAACCGCAGACATCATCCATCTAACATGATTGCCTTCAAAATTAAGGAACAGAAAAAAATACAATTTTGAGCATCATTAGGTTTATCACCAGGAAACTAGTTCCTTCATAGAAAATTTAAGGCCAGGCCAGTTTTCTCCATCTTAGACTTCGGGACTTTTTTTTTTTCTGCCAATGCGTAAAACCTTTCAGTTGTCATTATATAATTCACTAGTTCAGTCTGACTGGTTTAGTCCTGTCAGTCAAGATCACTCTGAATTCAAACCCTGTGCCATCCTTAGTGCTTGTAGCCAGATTCATGATGCTTGCAAACGTAGTAAACATCTTCTCTGTTTTTGGTACAAGACATTAATGGTAGCACTAAGTAGTGTCCAGCCTAGGCTAGGACTTTGATATATCCCTACAGTTTGACAACAAGCCATTGAAATGATTCTTCTAAGCTTGATTTTCGCACCCCAGCTGTGCAGCCACCTTACAGTGGGATCATCTAGATCCCCAGCTTCTGCGTGAAACTGTCATGTGAAATGGTGCCTGAAGCCTTTTGGCAGTCAAAATAAATCATATCTGCTGCTTCTCCCTTATCCATCAGCTTCTTAACCCCATCATAAAGGGAAATGATTGGGTTTGACAGGATCTGCAATGGACAAACTGACGAGGGCTCTTATTTTTCATCTTTCTTTCAATGAGCTTGTTTGATACGGTACTTTTACAGGAATTTAAGTTAGGCTAAATTGTATATAGTTTCCTGGTCTACTTCCTTCCCCCGGTTTTCAAGAATTAGTGCTATTTTTGCCCTTTTACAGTCTTTTGGAACATCACCCCTTCTGCACGAGTTCTCAGATAGAAATGCTAATGCCTTTGAGATGGTCTCATTCAGTTTGCTGAATCTCCTACTGTGTATTTTATTTGGCTGAACGGATTTAAAAACGACTCGTAAGTGTCTTCCCACTTCTTTTTCTTATACTCTGATGATACTTACCTCTATTTCCACATGTGTTAATTATGTTAACCAATTAGACTATTTAGTGAAGAACAAAAAAAGAAAAGACATTAAACTCCTCAGATTTCTCAGGATATTTCACTATTGGATATCCTTTCCTATTGTGTAGAGATCTTTCTTTGCTCTTCTAAATACCAGTAGGCTGTCAGAATATTTTATGTCTCCTAATACCTGTTTCTTATTTTATACTTTTGCAATTGCGTCTCTACAGGTTCAGGTGATTCTTTTATATTCATCTCTACTATTTTCTGAGCGACTCCTTCTGGTGTTTGAGGTTACTGAAAGTTCATATCCCAGTTAAACTCATTGTTTGGAATACTTCCTACCTTTTCACACCATGTTTTACATTTGTGACCTGAATATGGCTTTTCAGAATCTATCAGACTCTGTGGTCTTCCTTTAAATCCACTTTCCATGTGTTCTAAACTATCAGTTCTCTGACTTCATTGAGGCCTGCTTTCCTAAAATCAATTAATATAAGTCATTTTCTCCATTTTGTGCTCCTTAGAACATAGCCCACAAGCAATGAAGACTAAGTCATGCTGCTTACAAGTCTGCAGTTGCATGTTTTTATTTAATATATCTATACCTATCCAGGCTGTTATCAATAGCTAGAGGCAATGAAGGGAATGCCAGCCGAGATTTCTCTTTGTAGCCTATGAGCTATGTAGCCACTTACCTGCCTAGGATCGCTCCTGGCAGCATCCTTACAGCCTATGACCCATGGTAATCACAGTCACATGGGTATCATAACCTTTTCCTTAGCTTCACAGGTTCTGTCTCCTGGAAGGCAACACACTTTGTAGCTGTTAAATCTACTGAGTAAATGGATACCTTCAGTATCTTCAAAAGTGTGTCACTGAATACCCCCAATATTTTTCCTCTTGAAAGTGTTAAGCACTAACTTTTAAACCTTTTGGACATGCAGTCCCTCAGCATTCATGACTGAGGCTAGTTCTTCACTCTTTCACAAGGCAGCGATCTAGGAAAATGCCTAATTGGTTGCAGGGCAATGCAGAGAGAAACAGCAGCCAGTTTCCATTCCAAAGTCATCCTAGTCTGCATATCCTTCTCAGGACTGCTTCTATTCCTTTCTGTATTCTCCACCATGGCATGTTTCCATGTTTATCCCACTGATCAAGCCTTCACAATAGCAGATGTACCTTCATTACCATTCCTAGGAGAGCCTGCAAGCAGATGCACCCACCCTGACTGTAAGTCCTGAAAATCAAGGCCAGGACCCTGGGTAAATGAATTAATCTGCTTTCCCACCATTATTATTCTGTGGTTCCATTATCTTCTCCCTTCTTCCTTGCAGAAGCACTATTTCCTACTTAATTTCAAAAATTTTACCTACCTGACTGCTCCATCCCATTCTTAATCACATTTATTATCTTCATTTTATCTGATATACATAAATGTACTCAACATCCAAAATGGCATATAATTTTCCTGTAATGTTATGATTGTAACCACTCATGGTCCATGATTTATTCAAGAACTCTTACCTCAAATTCATGCCTCTTTTTCCTAGCTGGTCAAAACTAGCCCTTGATTATTTTCTTAAGTGACTTTTTTTTCCCCAGAATGCTGAAGTGACCTCTGCTTATTCAGATTTTCAGCTGATGTTCATCAATCTGATTTCTTTAAATTCCCTGTGTTCAGAGTACTAACTTGCTAATATCACTGGCAAACTCACAAAGAGCTCTCAGGATGATCACATAAATACTCAGTACAAAGACTGTCATGGTTAGATTTTTACATGATATATGTCCGTGGCTTTTCCCATACCTAATACATTTCTGATAGATTATATATGTTCACATATTGCTAATAGAAATTAATTTTAAAAAAACCCACATTAAAAAATAGCATGTCTTGATTATAAGAATGGAAATATGTTTTTAGAGATTTTATTTCTCCAACTTCTTTCCTTAGCTTTCTCTGTTAGCAACTCCAACTCAAAGTACACTTTTTTTCCCCTACTGTATTTTTAAGTATCTCACCTCTCTTACGGTCACAATCATCCATGATCTTTTCACAAATCCAAGCTACACTCAGAACTTATTTTGTGCTATCCCATAATTATTTCACTTGGGTTTACACCTCTTACTATGTTATCCAGGTACATATTCCCAAAGCTGTTGAGGTATCAATCTTAAATAGCAGATCTTAAATAGAATTATTACAATATTTTTCTTTCCTCTGTATTGTTGCAATGTACAACAATTGTCATCTGAAAATGTAGTCGAAAGAAGCAAAGAAGAAGATATAAACTAGTAGTGGTTCCAGAGAAAGTACAAAAGAAAATTAGATAGAAAATTAAGAATGAACATGTGAAAAATAAAAATACTCAGAAGACAGATTTCTTTTCTCACATGGCTCAAGTCTTATCGAGTACATCTGCACTAATACGCCTACATAGTCACAGCTTGTAAGCTGTATACACATGAGCAATATTGACACCAAAAAGTGATCAGATACTTCTGGGTAACTTGTTAAGAAATGTTAAGAAAAGGAAAATTAGAAAAAAATTAGGAAGGGATAGAAACAAAGAAAATGAATGATTTCAAAGCTAATAACTTCTGAATGTTCACCTTTTATATAGTTCCCTGAAAAATGACAGTAAACTCCCCTAGAAGGCCATGCAAATTCAAAAGGTGCCTAAATATTTTCTTGTGTTAAGGAAAACACCCACTAAGGGGTAACAAGTTGAATTATGGAATTATTTGCAAGCACGATTAAGAACAACAGCTGAAACTGAAGAGCATCAATGACAGTGAATGTCATGGAAAGCTCCTTGGTAGGAAATACATCTTGTCCTATTAATTTTATTTGTATTATCTAAATAATAAGTAAAACAAGCAGCATTAGGCCTAAGGAAATCTCTTAGGCTAAGAAATAAGGTTGCAAGGCAGCCAGGTATAAGCTCCTTCACTTAACACACTAAAATGCTGCAAACTGAAATACTGAAAAATGTTCTAACGGACAGTAAAGTCTACTAGAAGATTCACCATGAAAGGTCTTTTCCATCTCAATTTTCTGTGGGTCAAGGATCTATAAAATGGATTCATTTCCTGGGGCTATAACCCCAACTTCATTCACCAGTAATTTCTGTTATCACTGCAAAACCAAAGTGACTAATAAAGAAACCAGTGACATTTTAGTAGTTATCTGTAATTAACATGCAGATTTTTTTATTCTAACACTACTAACATTTCCTAAAAAAACACTCTAATTTACATGTAAATTTATCTAAGTAAAAATATCTTGCAATTTCCATGTGTGTCTGTAGAAATAAAAAACAGAATTGAAAGTTAATATACTTTTATTAGTTTATGTTCTCATCTTAATCTAGTATGAGAATACAGTCCTGATGCAATTCTATCATACAATTAGATTATGCAAACCCAAATGCCTTCTGTTGCACTGTTAAAAAAAACCTAAGGAATATGCTCACTACCAATGGTTCAATGTGCCACATTTCTGTGAATGGACTTTATAGCTGCATATAAGGTCATTTAGAATTTGCAAGTTTGATTATATATCTTTGTAGTAAAAAACCACCACAACAACAACAACAAAAAAAAACCACAACATATTTGATATAGAGTTTCTTTCAGGCATTTTAATTGCTTATAAGAATTTTGACTTAATTTGGGGTTTTGTTTTTAGAATTCTGCTAAGTTATGCACAACAATGTTGCTTTTCTATTATCCACTTAAAAATAAAAAATACAGTAGTATGTCAACTTTTCAGAAATTGTGAAAAAAAGCAAACTATTAATTTTGAAATAAACTAAAGCTTTGAAATTGCCAGACAGAGATATTTAAGTCTTAAATATGATACTATCGTAGGCTAGTCCCATTCACAATGTGTGTAGGAAAGTGAAAAATAAGTGGGAACATCTATTTTATTCCCGACATAAAGTCAGCATTTCTTAACTTGAATTTATCAAAATATGCACAAGAAAGATTTGGTGGAGCTTCCTTTGAAGGTGAGAAAATATAAAGAATAAGATGAGACTGATGAAAACAGAAGCAAAAGAAATTAAAAAATAGCTTATTGTTCCCATGCAAAAGTTCAAGAAATATATGTTAATAATAAAACATCCATTTTAGTTTGTATTCCAACCATAACTAGCATCCTGTAGAATACCAATTATCAGAAACATGCACAATTAAAAGGTATTAAAGAGGGTGACATTTCTTTTTTTGCGTAATATTAAGGCTATATAAGGTTGCTCATCATTCTCATGAATGAACACTCTTTCAAGCAGGTCAAATTTTTGACGGGCTTCATAAACTTTCAAATTAATTTTATAGCTGTGTAGCAGATAACATGTTCAAGTCTATAAGTATCTTCAAGAATTATAAAAATGTAACAAGATAATTTAAAAAGTGATGAACAATATTTCTTTTCTGTATTGAAATTGCTGTTCTGAAGTTCTCATAGGCACACTTTCTTCTGATTCTCCTTGTTGCACTAAGCATCTTTTTTAAAAATATGGCTGTCTAGTGACGTAAAGAATGAGAAAAATATACTTCACCTTGTGTTTTGAGCTTGTTTTTATGCTTCCACCTTTCCCTACCAGTGGTGCTGACCACACTCATTCATTGCTGTTCTCAGCCAGAAGTTTTATTCTGTACTTTCCCAGTGCCATAGTTTGCCTGTGCTATTGTTTGTATTTTTAATTGTAGGAACTGATCTTGAACACACCAAGGTCATTGGGAGTTTGGACTGAACTGAGTAACAATGGAGTCAGAAAACTGAGCAAAAGTTTTGCATTAAAAAATTAAAATGACGCTAAACATTACTCTCTTAAATTCATTTGGAGTTGAGGGGTTGGCAGCAAGACATACATGGTCAAAAACAGACTGAATGGGGAAATGAGACAAGGCAGAAAGAGTGATGGAGAGCAAAAAGAAAAAGAAAAAAAATCATGAAGCAAGTTAAAAAGGAAAGTAAACAGAACTGCAGGGAGAAGGAGAAGAGGGAATACAAAGTATTCTATTAAATGAGTTAACACTAAAATTAAGTGAGCTGTTCTATTTGGGCACCTGAACAAAAGAGAGATATCGAAGTGCTGGAGCAAGTGCAGAGGAGGACAACGAAGGTGGGGAAGGGCCTGGAGTATAAATCTTATGAAAAGCAATTGAAGGAGCTGTGACTGTTTAATTTGAGGAAGAGGAGGCTGAGGGGATACCTCATTGCTTTCTACAGCTGCTTGAAAGGACATTGCAAAGAGGCCGGTGCTGGTCTCTTCTCAGAGGTAATGAGCCACAGAACAAGAGGGAATGGCTTCAAGCTGCAACAGGGTAGGTTTAGACTGGACATAGGAAAAAAATCTTCACAGAAAGAGTAGTCAGACACTGGAATAGGCTGCCCAGGGAGGCAGTTGAGTCACCACCCCTGAATGTGTTTAAGAGTTGTTTTGAGGTAGTGCTGGGGGATGTGGTGTAGGGGAGAACTTCATAGAGTGGGGTTGATGGTTGGACTTGATGATCCCAAAGGTCTTTTCCAACCTGAATCATTCTATGATTCTATGATTTCATTTATAACCAGTGTATTTTTAATTTTTACATCATTTGGTTTAACTAAAATGTGGCAATCCTAAACAAGCAGCCTTAATCAGTTCCAACAAACAAAAGAATTTTGAGAAATAATTTTTTTGTCACTTTCCTTTTTTTAAGCTGAAATACTGATATTGCTTCCATAAAATGTTCTGATTTGATAGTGTTAAGAACTCAAAAAAACCCCAACCCCAAAACTCTCGACTAAACCCATTTTATAATGAAGGCAAAGTTTCTCATATACAATTTTCTGGGGGTTTTTTTTGTTGTTGTTGTTGTTGTTGTTTTTGTTTTTTGTTTTTTTTTTTTTTTGCTTTACCATTCATATTATTTATCTCATTGTGACCTATGAAGAACTTAAAAAGAACTTGTTAATACTTATATTCTGGAAAGTTTATTGATATCAGTAAACAAAATGTCACCAAAGGCAGCCAAGTTAGCTGTAATGAATGGATCACATTGAATTAAAGATGAAGAAGGTAGTATTTCCAAACAAAAACAATGATTTTGCTTAGTACAAGAGTGGTTGTACACAAATGAAAAAGATATTTTCTAATATCTGGATTAGGAGAGATGTTTTGAATAACTTTTTGATATAACTGTTTGTCATGTTTTTCACCTGCAGGAAAAAAAAAAAAAGAAAAAAAGAAAAAAAAAAAGAACATCTTAAGAAGTTACATCCTTCAGCTGTCAGTTTAAGGCTACATGAAAATACACTTGAATTATAGTTTTTTGATTACTTGCTCTAGTCTGCCTTTGTGGACTTTAAGAAGTCTTTGGAGAACACACTGCTGTTTAAGTGGCCATTGTTCCATACCTCTATCTTCTGAATAGTCTGAAAAAGCTTTCTTCCAAAGCAGTACCATCTCCCATCTCAGAAGACTATGAGACATGCATCAACACCAACACCCATAAGCAATTCAGTAAGTGGAATACTGGTCTCTCCCCTCCGAGGTCCTAGCCAGTCTGCTGCATTCAAAATCCCTCTTGTATTTATTTCTCAGCAGCAGAATGAATCTTGAATCATTTTCTGCCAAGTAGCACAGCTCTGAAAGAAATGCGTTTTGCCACCATCCTCCTCACATCCTGACAGTGAGGTCACTCTTCAAAAATAGGAGCTCTTGGTTTGAATCAGTGACTCAGTGAACATGAAATCTGAGACAGCAGTACCAGCTAAGGTGGTGAAATCTGAGGATGATTCTTTAAGACATACATGCCTATAACTTTTGCTCAGATGTGATGATACTAGCTTCCTAATGACTCACCCTCCTATCTGGTGGTAGACAGATATATATATATGTGTGTGTGTGTGTGTATATGGATAATTACATGAGTATTTGCAATACAACATATTTTATGTATTTCTTGGTGAAGAGGTTTATTCTCTAAGTAGAAAACTGAAAAATATCAATGCTATATACTATAAAAAATATCATCATTTTCTCTATATGACAGTACATTATAGGTACTATCAGGCCTTTGCAGTAAGATTCAGCCCCATTTTGAATCACACCTACCTTTAGTTAAAGTAAATACATCGCCCTTTCTCCAACTAAAATTCATTTGAGCTTTCTTATCCAGGCCAGCTTGGTTTCTAGCTTATAACATAGATGGGTTTTGACTCTTCAGTAGTTCACTTCCCTATGACTCCAAAGCAGTTTTGTTTTGCTGTGAGTCCTTTTAATCACTACCAGATAAACCGAGATGTCATTTCTGATGACTGTAACCATTCAGAGTACACAGCACTTTCCATTTGAAAATAAGCAACTAATGAACAATCCTTTAACATTATATTTCCCCCAAAATGGTAACATATACTTGATAATGAGCTTTTGCAGTCTCACTGACAATGGGAGGATCCTTTCACCCATCTCTTCCTTGCAACACTTCATGTTTTATATTTGAAGTAGTTTATTTACCATTCAGTTTTCTCGACAGATCTTTTACCCTTGTTCAAGTTCCAACAGCATCCCGAATTGGAAGATGATTGCAGATCCAGGCGGCTCCCAGAAAAGCATACCAGGAATTTCTCTTAATGACACTGGATTAACACTTGGACCTTCAGCAGTTCTATAAATTAAATGTCTTCTGCACTCATCCAAAATGGTATATACTTGCTCCTCCTTCTTTGTTCAGCCTCTTAGGTATGACATGTATCCTCAAATCTATAACTAAAAAGTATAATAAGTTGCAAACAGCAAAATAAATATAAATTAGAATCTTGTAAGCAAGAACATGAATGACTGTGCATGGATTATAGAAACTGCAGTTGTGACAACAAAACTGGTGCTGTGACATTTGGCTGGTGGCCATTTCAAAAGCCATGAAGTTTTACAAAATATAAAAAGAGACTACTTAAACTATGAAAATAAATCCATCTGACTTGAATTTTTCTGTTTCAGATGGCCTTGGATATCACCACAAATCATGGCTTAAAAGATAATAGAGTGATATAATCCAGCCTACACCACTCTTTTGAAACAGAACATTACTTCTACTTGATTTTTAGGGGGGAAAAAAATGACATAAATTTTGTCTTTTACAGGGAATTCAAGTCTGCATAATTCTAGCATAAGAAAAACTTTCTATGCAGCCTGAGCAGGGCAGCAAACTTCAGAGAAGAGCAGAATCTAGATACAATTCTGAACTGTAATTTCTAAATGCCTGTTACTTAGTAGTGGCATGCTCCACGAAGTCAGATACACTGGTTCTCATTCTGAAATTCCAAATTCTTTCATTCTTTCCTCTCATAGTACAGGTCACTAGCCTAGCTTTCTTGCACACCACTCATTGGTGCAGAAGCCTAAAAGCGTCTAAGACCCCTGACTTTAAACAGCTAAGATGTTTATTGCCAACCAACCTTTGCCTGTAACAGCTTTTCCTTTCAAAGCCCACACAGCCTTACCATTGTAAGCTGTTTTGTGAGCTTCATATATTACAGTAATCCTGTTTTTCCATTTACTCCTTCAGGAGCAGTGCCAAAATACTTTCTTTTCTGGAAACCCACTTGCCAAAGGAAATGCATGTTTTGATTTATATCTTATGTTTTATATTTTTTATTTATGTGTTGATGCTGATAATTAATAGGCTGAGGCTGGTCCTTTCACACTCTCAGGGATTACAGAAAGCACATTAAATCTTGGAAGCCTGCAGAGGTTAGCAGGTCTGCCGCCTGTTACTGTCAGATCTGTTCAACCCAGAAATCAATAAAAGTTTGAAGACCGTGTTTAGCCTGAACACACACGTGCAAGCCTATGAATGAGAAACAGTTCTAAATTAAAACTGTGCCTGCAGATAGATGCCATGAATTATTTTTAGTAGTTACGATAACAACTTGGGCAGAGGCCTAAAAAGCACTTACATATAAACTTGCACATATAAATCCAAAACTGAGATTGCCAAAATCTTCCCTCAGTTTCTGCATGACTATTTAAACTCTGCAGATTCCTCACATGTTTTGAGTTTACATGTGTGCCTACAAGTGCAACAGTCTTAAAGAGCTAAGTAATTTGACCCAAGTCTGACCATGATCAGCAATTAAGCTCTCTTCTGCCTTCATCCACGACAGGCTCAGTCTCATAGGCAGTGTAGATAGGTGTAGGCACTGCACAAAATGCAGGTGTGGCAGTTCCTGTCTTCTGAAATAGGTCAGTCAAAGTGGCTATTAAATCTTACACCAGGAAATAGGTAATTGATAAAAATACCTGCCCAGTGATAAATGATGGGATCAGGTTCTTCACAAGATGGAACGACATTTCTTGTAAAACAATCTCATGGTCATGTGGTTTTCCCAGGAAGAAACTCAATTATGTATTTATGGTGCCATAAACTAGCTGCAATATCTGGCACTTCTTTGGGAAATGAGGTGGAAAGCATCTGCTCTCAAAACAGACATCCACAGTTTAGGCTGACTCTCTAGAGATACGAATTTGAACTCCTCGGGGAAAGGATGGTATTCAACCCAACCACCCGTTTTTTTCCCAAATGTTCCCGCATCTACACTAGTGTATGAATGGGTAACATCACATGCCACACTCTGCCATCAATAACAACTCTCTGCCTGTTCAAGGCCCTTCTATTGCGTTATGAGAAGGGGTTAATTCTGTTCATGCTTGTTAGACTTGTTCAGGGCAATTGTCATTGATTAGGGCAACGGGGACATTTAACATGCCTGATATACACAGGTGGGATTCAACCTGCCCAAGTCTACATTTCTATAACATAGATGGTCTAAATCTAAGAGAAATTCGAGGGATTCCATTACTTCAGTAGAGAGAAAATCGATCCAGTCAATGGACTCTAGAAAGCTATTAATCTCATCCTGGGGTGGACACTCACATTTCATCATCTGAATATCTCTCTAGTTCTGGTTAGATACCTATTATATCTACATCTAGATAGAATATAATTAGATCTAAGTCACCTAGTTCTTACATAGGCAACAGCCGTAAAGTTAAGAAAGGCTATATTAAAAATGCATCTGCATTAAAATGTAATGTATCTGCATTTAAAAATAAGATGGAAAAGAGAGAGCCATACCCATGAGACTGGAGTCACATGAGAACAGGTTCAACATTTCTAGTTGAAAAATATCCTCAGCAGGTGTATAGGTCTACAATGATAGAGGCAGAGTACAGAAGCCAGGGAATCAATTGTACCCATTGATTAAACTCACTCATTGTAGATCCTGGAATGGAGACTCTCTGATTTCATAGAATTGCCCAAGTTAGGAGTCTGGCCCCATTGTGTTTGTTTAACGATTACCTGCTTGGTTTGGAGAATGGCCCCAAATTAGATGCTAGCTCCTGATTCACCTGACACTGAATTTACTCTGATGTGAATCAGATAAACCCAGAGCTGTTCACTGGCTTTACATCAATGCTTTCCAGCTCTCACTTTCCGTCTGTGAGAAACAGGTTTTCAAGTTTTCCAGAAGACTGCTGACAACCCTTTTAAGACTTGAAAAACCAGTCAGTGAGTCAAGTTTGGTGTGATGCTAATTAGTAACGATAATTAGTGCTTTATATTGCCTTTTATCTTCAAAGAACTTAAGAAATGCTGACTTAGTGTTAATTCTCACAACATCTTCTCTAACCTTGCTAAATATACTAACAATTGAGCAGCTGATTTAAAAAATAAAAGAAGAGAGAGAGAGCATCTCAGTTTCTAGTTCCTACCATTCCTCTGTAATATTCACAGAGGCATACAACTCCTGGAATTGGTTTCTACTGTGAATGGAAACTGTCCTTATCACAAGTTCAGACAAAGCTGGATAAATTCCCTAAACTGAAAAAGGTGATAAAATTGTCATGTACACATTTATGTTGTGTATACATGCATACACATCACACATCCACACACTGATTTTTATAACTTCCTTTCTTAGGTGCCTGAATACTCCAGAATAGCAGATCGAGCATAGGCACCTTATTCATGGGCACAAATCCCAGTATTTATCAAAGAACACAACAGCTAGGTGCTGCAAAACACAATTAATGTTTTATAGGTAGCCTTAAAAAATTCACAGAAATTAAGCTCTGGAAAGAACCTAAAAGATCTTTCTTGTGTTCTTAGGGAAGATCAGACTTTATTTTTTAAACCAGAAACAGTTTGACCAATTTGTTCTTCTAGGAGCATTAACAGGAGAGTGAACTCCAAAACTAGATCAGGAGGAAACTTCCAAAGACGGAAGTTTCATCACCTTGCTTGGCAATTTGTTCCAGGGCTTAACAATTTTCAACCTCAGGTTTTCTTCCTTATATTCAGTTACAATTCTCACTATTGCAACCTGTGGCAAATATCTCTTGTCGCTTCTGCTGTGCACCTCCTGCAAGAGTCTGGCTCTGTAATTCTCTTTCAGGTCACTGAAGACAGTAATTTGATCCCCTTTTTAACTTTCTTTTCTCCAGACCAAGCAAATCCAGCTAAGTCAGCCTCATACACAATATGCTCCAGCCACTCATCCATCTTAATGACACTATGCTGGATTAACTTTCTCTAGTACTGGTATGAGCAAAGCTGAACACAATACACCAGATGTGGCCTTCAGAATGCCAGGTAAAGGGGAATAAGGATTTTATTTATCTTGCTGGCTACACTCTTGCTAATGTACCTCAGTGTAAGATTGGCCTTCATGATCATCAGGGCACACTGGTGATTTGCATTCAATTTGTTGTGCACCAGCACCTCAAGGTCCTTTTCTGCAATGCTGCTATCTCAGCAGCCTGTATTTGCCTTTGCTAAAATCCATGAGGTTCCTGTCAGTCCACTTTTCCAGGATATCAAGGTAGCTCCAAATGGCAAGCTTTTCCCTTCAGCATATTGATCAGTGTCACCCTCTTCCCTCACTGCCCTCCTCTCCCTTTGCCATTTTGGTGTCATTCACAAACTTGCACTGTTAAAAGTTTGATCATCCAGGTCATTGATGAAAGTATTTCTAAACAATCCAGATACTGGCCCTTGAGGAATATCACTGCTAGTTAGAATTTTACCCATTAAATCTGGTACTCCAGTCAGTTTTTCATCCAGTTTATAGTCCATCCACTCTGGATCTAGGCCACATGTTTGTTATGGGAGACTACGTCAAAAACCTTGCTTAATTCAAGGAAAATGACATACACCACTCCCTTCATCCAATACAAAGAGACAGTAGTATCATAGAAGGCAATCAGTCAAGCATACTTGGCCTTAGTAAACCCATGTCCAAACATATTCTTGTCCTTCCCATGCTTGAAAAAGGATACCATGAGGTCTTTCTCCATAATCTTCTGAGAGCCTTAAGGAAAGCTGACTGACATACAGTTCACTGTATCATTCTTCGTGACCTTTTTGAAATGTATATAACATCTGCTTTTTCCCAGTCATCAGGGATCTTCTTCAGTCACCATGACTGTTCAAAGATAATAAAGAGTGGCCTCACAGTGTTATCAGTAAGCTCTTCAAACTTTCTTCATAGATAAATTTCTCTAACCCTCTTCTCATCCTTTTGATTTCCTCTTAATTCTTTCCAGTTCATATAAAGCTTAGAAAAACCGGACCTGGTGTTCCTACTATTGCATACCTGTACATTCTAAAATGAGAAACAACATTGTGTTGTTGAAAGATGCTGTATTTTTGGTTAATGATAGCTCCCACACTAGACAAGTTGGAGACCGTACTGACGTCCAGTAAGGCAAAACAAAGATAATTCTGATTCATAATATAGTACTCAGATTACCAGGCAATGCCCTTTTCTCAGGAGAGATTCAGATTTCTAACATACTGAGTTTCAGTAGGAACTGATGATTTATAGAATCCATCATGATCAGAACGATAAGGTTCAATGTCCTTGACCAGGAATTTCATGATGCAGAATTATTACACATGAGTTAAAGAAATAATTCACTTATTGTATTAGACTTATTGTATATGTCTGCCCTACCATAAATGTGAAAATATTCTATATCTTCCCCAAATTAGGTCACAAAAATATTGCAGCAGCTCTGCTTTAATTTTGCACCAAATGTTAAATAGGCTGAACTCCAAAGTCTCCCAATTGCTGAAATATAAATTCTAAATGCTTCAACACAAAACCAAACCATAGCAATAATTAATAATAACGATCCTTGGACAATAAAACACACACAATAAAAAAATAGCATTGGCCATCATAATGATTGCCAAAATATGTATTTAAAAATAATTTATTTTGACTTGCAACATTGTGGTGGGTTAACCTTGGCTAAGGGCCAAACACCATCCCAGTTGCTCACTCACTCCTCCTCAGAGGGACAGATGGAGGAAGTGGGATGTAAGGACTTGTGGGTCAAGATAGAGACAGGGAGGTCACTTACAGTTACTGTCATGGGTAAAACCAGACTTGACCTGTGGAAAATTACTTTAATTTACTGGCAATTAAAATATATTCAGGTAGTTAATCTCCCTTTTTCAGGCCCAATTTCATTCTTGACACCTCTACCTCCCCCAATCCTGAGCAGGCCAGGGGGTACTGTGGGATGGTCAGTACATGGTGGTTTCTGTCTGCTACTCCTTCCCTCTCACACCTTTCCCCTGATCCAGTGTGGGCTCTCAGATTTCAGGAATATCCACCTGCTCCACCACAGCCCCCTCCCATGACTGAAGGGAAACCTCTGCCCCAGCACCTGAAGCACCTTCTCCCCTCTTACAACCTTGGTGTTCTCTATGGTTTCTCACTCTTTTTGGTCTCTTCTCCACTCTCACTTTTGTTTTTTTGCCTTTTCTTAGACATGTTTTCCCTGAGGCACCACAATCATAGCTAATGGGCTCAGCTGTGCACTGTGGTAGGTCTGTTGGAGCTGGCTGGAACCAGCTATGACTGACACAGGGCTTCTTCTCACAGAGGCCACACCTGTGATCACCGCCACTGATATGTTGCCATGGACATCCAACACAAACGTGAACACATTCTTTTAGAAGGAACATTTAATCCCTTCATATCACTCAGCAGGTGCCTACTTCAGATGTTCATCTGACTGTCTAGTTAAAACAGAATTTCAATTTCTCTCAGATGCATACTATCAATGACAATATAGCCAATTGATTATTTGACATGGTCTTTGTACAAGACAACTAAACAAGCAGGCTGTTACAGTCTTCAGGAGGGGCCTCCAAAGATCATTTGGTCTAACCTTTCATGGGAAAGGGAGCCTAAATGAAATTTTCCAGCACTCTGTCCAATTGCATCTTCAAAAGTGTTGAATTTGGGGAATTAGGTTTTGGATCCTTATTAGTTAGAAACTGTTTCATGAGCACTTATGAAGAAATTTCAGTGTTTTGACAGTTATTTTTAGTATGACCTACATTGCGTTGTATCAAGTTTCATACTAATGTCAGATATTATTATTATTTTTAAATAATTAAATTGGAAATATACTACTGGTTGCAAACAAAAATGAAATTCAAACAGAACTTCATATTCAATAAAAAGATCCTTAGAAAATCTATTTAAGATGTAGAAGCAAAAAAAACTTCTATTCTCATACAGTTTCTAAGGCAGTCATATAAGAAACAATCTGTAGTAGATTGATATGAGACCTACACTGTTTATCTAGTCTCCCATTTGCAGATGAGATAAACTTGATAAAGAGGTGCCATCTGCAGAACTGTCTGCATACTTGGAACATTCTAGGCCTATATCCCCCATAATAATATAAAAGCCCATCTAGAATTTTCAAAATCATCATCTAAATAGTTAAAATGCTTTGAAAAATCTCAAACTTTAATTCTAAATAGTCTCTCCAAGATACACTATTGCATCTGTCTTTGACCTGTAGGATCGTGTTATTATAAATTAGCAAGAACTGGGAACAGTTCTTCCACTGTTCAACAGCAAATGGGCAAATCCTTTCATATATCCACAACATAAAATTAGAATCTCTAAACTACAGGTAGATCAGTGTCTGAGGCAAGTTAGATCAATGAAAATAGTTAAGCTTTCAAAAAAAAGGTGGGTTTTTTGGTTGTGGGGTTTGGGTTTTTGGTTGGTTTTTTTTTTTTGATAGGGTATTTTTCATTTCTACTAAATCATTTTTCAGCCATAGGTTTTCAGTGGGAAGGTTTGGGAGCAGAAACAACAATCTCTACAGCCACTGAGTTGACAACATACACATCCCCTATACTATACAGCACAAAAGTGTCTCTCTGGCTTCGCCAAAGCTGAAAAATATGTTAAAAACCCCAAAATATTGCCATGCAGCTGCCAACATATTTGGGGCATACACACATACCCTAGTTCTCTCTGGGTCAAGGGTTGTTTCATTACCTTGACACGACGCAAAACATGCCTGATGAGTAAAACAGAGAGCAGCTGAGTACCCACTTACATGATGGATGACTCTGCCCTGCTACGTTGGTCTTTTTCAATGTAATTTTCTCTTGAGCTCCAGATGAGCTATCTTTACAAGTAAACTGATTTATTCTCTGTGTTTTGGTTTTTTTTTTTTTATTATTTCTAAACAATGAGTCATAGTGGAACCTGAAAAATTAAGATATTTCGTGCTGCTTCATTATTCACAGATGTGCTTGGCCTTAATATTTAGAATAGTTAGTAATACTGTTTTCTTTGCTTGTAATGTAACTTGAAATGTTGTATGAAAACAAATATATTACTATTACTATTCCTGGAAGCCTTTCCTGGCAGGGATTGAAGGCAAGAGTCACAGGTAAGCAATATGAAAATGCATCTTTTCCAGCCACAGGAGGGATTCTTTTTTTTTTTTTTTTTTTTTTTTTCTTTGAAAAAAAATAAATACATTATCACCATAGCAATACTCGCTCTGAGCTTAACAGTTTCTGTGAGGAGAGGAAATACATGCAGTGGTTTGTCATGGATGAAAAATTACTTCAGATGGGTCCCCTAAGAAATATAGCACCCAATGTTACATCTTTCTTTGTTCCTCATGATATTAACAAGAGAATAGCAGAATTTGGGAACTTGCCAGGGTGCTAAAATTCACTGGATTCTTGTGCATTATTTAAATACCTAAATACTATGAGTCATAACTTTTTCTTTCTCTCTTTATATATTTAGTTTTTCCTTTAATACAGACGGTGGATATCCCTCAGACAATGAATTTACTGAAGAACTTGCTATTTAGGAATTTCTGTGTTGTTTTGTACTGAATGGGAATGAGATGAAGGTTATTTTAGCAAAGAGAGAGGTATTTCCTTCATTCCATTACCATCCTCTTGTTCCAAAAGGGCAAAGACCTAACATTTTATCTAGGAACAAGTCTGCATTCTGCATTTTGTGCTCTTGGAACTCTGGAAAGCAAAAATCCTTACCAAAAGCAGCATTCCTTAGGGAAATTTTCAGAAAAAAAAAGCCACTCACTGTAATTCTTAGATGTTCTGTTTAATTAAAACTCACTGCAATCTAGGGCACGTAATGTATGTGAATAAAATTGGACTGTAATTAAGCAATGTTTGCAACAAACGTTCCATTCCCATTGTACATGATTATATGGACTGCAAAAATACCCTGAAAACACGGTCCTATTAACACCGTAGCATTGTCGGTGTTGTCTTTTCTAGTTATGAAACGCCAATTTTCTTCATAACTATTGACAAGTAGTATAAAACAGACATTACTCACTGATAATCCCAATCTCCTAGCTCTTTTGGACCCAAGTTTCTGAGTTCTGGGCACAGTCTACAGCTTCAAACTGCATACAAAAGTTGAAAAGGTTGTGATATTATGTGAAATTATGTTGCTCCTCACTATAATCATAAATTTTATGTGCAGGAAGCCCAGATCTTTTACGTCTCTAAGACTGTACGTTTACTTCCCATAGGCACTGAGATCCATCAAAGGTCTCATTTTCCACTCAAAACATGAGACAAACAGAAAAATATCAAGAGACTTTCACAACAAGGGAAATGATACATCATAGAATTTAGAGGCATAGGCAGTATGTGCAAAACTCAAAGAGTAGTTTTTTATTAGCTAATTAGTTTCCACAGGTTTAACATCTTCTAGGAATAATTTGGGAAAAAAAGTCCACAAACTGCCAGTTCTATTAAAAACAGATATATAATCTCTTTATAGTATCTTTTGTCAGTGAAACCCTCATTAAAGAAAATACAAGAACTATGCTGTGACTTGGACTGTAGCATTCTGGCATAAAAGTGGGTGCCTTACACCCTAGGCATCAAAATTAAATATCCTTCTGCTATTTTTACGTGGCTCTCAAAAAATAAATTTCTCTGTAATTTTGAAGAGAAACCCCATATCCAGTCTTTTGATATATTCTCCCGGGAAGTTTTGGCTTACAGCCCTTTTCAGCTAGAGGAGGTAATAGGATATAAGTCTCTCATTTCCTTGGCAACTGTGCTAACCATTAGGTTATTTTATGAAAGAAAAGAGCGAACCCAGCTGAGTTCGCTAAGGAAGAGACTGTTGGTGCTTACTTCCAAGTAAAAGCTTTCTCAGGCACTCTGCGCTGCTCTGTGACTTTCAGTCTGCTAAATACATTTTGCTGCAAGTGGATAAGATGATAAGATAACGGCAACCATACAAGAAGCCACAACTTATATATAATGTATTTGTCCTGCTCACCAACAGAAGAGCATTTAACACCACTGATTACAGCATTTAAATAAATATATTTAAACAATAACTTGGCCTNTTAATCCCTGTCTTTTTTCTTTCTTTTTTTTTTTTTTATATATTATTTTTTTTATTTTGAAACCAGCAATCTCACCTGAAATAAACCCAGAGCATTCTGGTTCATAAAAGGGCTTCACAGTCAAAGGACGACCTTGTAACTGAATACAGCTACACCAAAGACAGCTTCAGTTCAAATGTTCCCACAATGCTAAGCTAGAAATGCAGTTTTCAACCTGTTCTACTTTTGGAAGCTTAGCCATTTTTCAGTAGCATATAGAACAATTTAAGCTCACTGACAAAAAAATCATCACATTTTTCTTAAATACATGGGGGGTGGCGGTTCTTTTTTTCTTTAGAAGGAATTTACAGTCTCTGGAAGTCTAGGTATCACAGATTAAAACCCATTATGCTAGACAAATATCTCATCCTACAGTCCTTTCTCATGCACGATTTTCACTTGCCTTTCTTTTTCATTTAAATGAGAGTTCTTCGTGATGTGCATTCCAGGTTCAGTTGATCTCCCATTTCCTAATTATTTTCTTTTATGGAAAGGGTGCCTCCTCATAACTTGTTTCCAGATGGTGGCTGAATTTATCTCTTAATTCCACGGGAAATACTTTCCCAAAATCCATAACAGGAAAGCCAACTAACAGAGGTGTATAAGATAAAAGCATTCTTCTCTCACAAACATAGCAAATTAAAATTATACAGGAACCTATATTCACCTAGGTTCATTCCACCTTTAAAATATTCTATCTTGCATTTGATTTACTGTCAAGGTGACATTAAATTACAATTACATTTATCCTGAAAAGCAACTGAATAATGGGTCAATGGGAACTACACTGAACTACCCCATGACATTTATTCCATCATTTTCACTAGTTTTAAATCTAATACAGTCTTCAGCATAACAATCTCCTCCCAGTCTTCTTTTAAGAGGAAAAGCTGAGATTTTTCTATGGCTAAGGCACGTCACTTTCACAGGGAAAAAAATGTAATGGGCATAATAGAACACAAAATCTACCTGATGGTTCTTTTAGGGAACAAAGCTGTCAAGAATTTTTTAAAATATGAACTGTTCTTCAAAAAAGGTGACAGTGGTTGCTTAGTTGTCTTTCTGGGAATCCAGTCATTAAGGAGGATATACTCAGCAACACTCGGGTAATGAATCCCAAAGGGAAACAGGAAAGGGACAAACTCCAAAGAACTTACTATCCTGAGAAACTAGTCCTAAATAAGTTTATCTCCTAATGAACAAGGGAAACATCTTTTAAGGAATTCTTCTTTGCCTGAACATGTAGGACATTTTTAGTATCCTTTTAAATCATGCTCAGACTTTGTTTTAAAATTTATTACTGACTTCTAAAAGTCCTTGAAAAGTTGTTTGATTTCCAGAGTTTAGACCAAATCAGAAGTACAGTGTCAATATTTGACTCCTCACTACAGAAAGAAGAGTTACTACCAGGCTTCACCCTGTAATCTATACATACCCTCTGAATTAAATATCCAAGTTTAGGATCAGCTTCTGAATAGAGCTGAATAGAGCTTGAAGCACAAAGACTGGACTTGAAAGGTGCTTGCTTTCACAGACATTGACATCAACCACCCTGTTGTTTCCTATTTACATTCTTATGAAGAAATCATTATTTGGTCCCAGCTCTCTCCCAGCTATCAGGTATTAATTTTGCCTTCCAAGTGGGGCACACAGAATAAATGCATTGCACAACAGCAGTTTTAGTAATTTCCTATAGTCTCTCTGCTCTTGATGTTATGTGTAGAGCCCAAACCATTCCTTGTCCCCCCTGTCTGAAATGCCCACATAGTCAGGCAGCTGTCTCTAACTGCATGTGCAATTTTATGCCCAGTACTTGGTATGCTTCCAGTAACAGTCCTAATCTGGTCATTAATGTCCAAATTGCATTTTGTCATTTCAGAAAAGGGAGAGGTTGTTTTGGATGAGAGTTTACATCTTCTTCAGTAAAAAAAATGTTTTAGCAAATTTGTTCCTATTTAATGGCTAAACACTCCTTCAGCAAATATTCATCCTTGGGAGCAGCTTCTGACTCATAAATAGATCAGGTGCCCTTCTCCATTAACCTTCTGGGGTAACACGTGCTGTTCCCTGTCTCTAAAGTGATTGTAAGACAAACTAATTTGGAAAGCTATATACAGCTGTGGACAGGACAGCATTTCAAAGGTTCTCTACAACTTTGTTGCACACTTCCCTCTATATTAATTCCTGGAACTGTCATGGTCAGTCAAAGAAGGAATGAGCATGTAAATACAATCATTTATTTTATCAAGAGGCTAGTTACATACTTTGCAAGCCTTTCAGCAGGATCTCCCTTAAGATATGAGTAGAATTGAAAAGTCCAGTTGGGATTATTTCAACTTTATCCCTGAGCTGAGCTTCATGGTGTTTGTCTGGGTTAGAGAGCAGTGCAGCTGATTGTCAGGCCAGGAGTAGTTGGTTTCCAGCGCTTGCAAGATGCGTGACTCACTGAACATCCTGACTCAGCAGGCAAAGTAGAAACAGGACATACATCCACGTGATTGAACTCAGCCCGGGGTTTTGTGGGGATACAGAGTGAGAAGTCAGTGGTTCCCTTTCTTCTTTGCATTCCTGGACAGCTGTTGCACAATTAGAGCTGTGGTGAAATGATCAGATTGACCTTTTCAGCCTGCTAAGTGGAACAAAGATATTGAGTAAACTGTGTTCAGACTACTAATTCCCACCACTGAGCAGTGCTGAGTAGTTCCAGACAGCCCTAGGCAGATTCTGAGAAAATCTGTGTTAAATTTGCATAGGACTAGACAAAGGGATTCCCCACAAAGGACTGTCACAAGATCATTAGTATCCAAATAGCCTAACCTTTCAGTTTTTAACTGACCAAAATTCCTTAAAATAGTCTGCTCTGGGATTTCATAGGCAACTTCTGTTTTTCTTTCAACTACGGAGTAACCCACAGAGCGTACAAGTTCATAAATCAAATTACATTATTAAGGCCCCTTACCTCACTCTATGTTATCATCTGGGATGATAGCTCCAGGGAGAATCACTTCAATCATAGTTAGCCCAATGCCAGCAACTCATAGGCTTCTGTTTCCCCATCTCTGAATGATCTGCTGAGTCCCGAAAGCATTTCAAGAGGCTGTTTCTGCTTTGTGACAGACATCTCCTGTGTCAGCCCACTACTTTGAGATCCATCCTGAATGTGTATTCATTTCAACTGCCAACATAGGCCTGATTCAGTTGCCTGAACAAAGGCACTGAAGGTACCTCCCTGCCTCCATCTGCCACTGAAGAAAGGTGCAGGTCACTCATAGGACTTACAGAATCATAGAGTCATGGAATGGTTAGAGTTGGAAGGGACCTTAAAGATCAGGGAGTTCCAACCCCCCTGCCATGGGCAGGGACACCTCCCACTAGACCAGGTTTCTTGTGTCATAATCCGCTGGTTATTTGTACAGGATATCAAAGGCATCCTGAATTCTCTAGGGGATCTCAGATGACACATATCAGTTATGTTTGGGTGATGTGTTTCTGCCATGAGACCAGAGCTAGATAATTTCACTCCTAGCAAAGGTTGTCAGTTCTTTCGGTACTTTTGCAGTGGAAGGGCGGCTCACCAGCCATATCTTGAGACAGTAGTATCTCAGGCTGTCACTTAAAACATCTAACTGAAGATTAAAGATGAAACCATGACAAAATCCTAGCAAATATGTTACCAGTATAAAGGAGAATACGTAGATTCAAGTACATTCATTGTTTTATGATTTTGCTATTTCCTCTCATATTTCTTACAGAGGGAACACAGTTAGATGAACACATCCTCTCCCCTCCAAATGGATAATTAGGCACAAAAAGTAGTGCTGAGGAGGATCTGGTCTTTACAACTCTATACAGGACTACAGAATCTAGATCATAGCACTCTCTAGTGATGTAGCTGAATCCAGTTTATATAAGGTGAGGGAAACTGTATCCAGTTGCAACAATTATTTTGTGTTTCAGCCGGAATTCTCCATCTGTATAATCTGTTTTGGAACATCAAGTCATCATGCAGATTTCCTCATGAATTCAAACCCTGATTGAAAGACAGGAAGAAACCTTCTTTCATGGGAAATGAAGCAAGGTGATTTTTGTTGTGATATCAATTAAAAGGCAGCCTCATTTATCACACCAAAATTTTATCTTTTCAGTGTTGAAATGTGAAGATCCTGTAGTCTGAATAACACCAGAAACAGTCTGTGGATTTACCCAATCTAATACCAGGCTTGTAATTTAGGTCATCATAGCCTCCATTTAAAGACGTGGAAGAAGATATAGAAGACTCAGGCACATCCTCACGTACTCTCAGTAGCACCTCCAGATGGCAAACTAGCCCACCTATCATCTGAGTCACCCACTGTCTGTTGAAAATCAAAGGCAATTACATTCCTGATGTAAACTTCAGTTATTTGCCTAAAAGTAGTGTAGAAAAAGTCTGCACTCTACAATTTTTCAACGGACTGGCTGATTAAACAACTGTTGACTCTTACAGAATGAACTGCAATCTACAGAGCAGAAAGCAGAGCTGGAAAACCCCAAAAATATCTATATTCCTTCTGCATAAGCAAACCAAATAATCAGAGGAAGCACTGATTCAAGTTCAGCAGTCCTAAGAAAGTTTTCCAATCTTTACATCCTACCAATCTTAACATCCCAAAGGATCTTTTTTTAACAAAATTGCCTTAGATTCTGCCCAAAGCAGTTAACTAATCTGGTTTGTGACTAACTCCTTTGGTTAATTTTATCAGACTGACTGGCTGATCTCTCTTTAATTTGCTAATAATTGTAACATTTTACTAATCCGTTTCTGTCTCTTCTTATTCATTGTTTCTTGTTGACTGCCTGCGTTTCTTTTTATCTCCTGATAAATTAAGTGGCAAGGTATGTTTTCATGGTTTCTAGAAAAAGTTCTTGCATGCTAGTATTTATGAGCCTTAGCTCTACGGTTGATACATAAATACGTCGCTTCCTGTTTCATAAACAAACAAGAGGGGGAAAAGGAGTGTGATGAAAGCTTGGTCTCCAAAGAACCATAGAATGGTTTGATTTGGAAGGGATCTCAAAGATCAAGTTCCAACCCCCCTGCCATGGGCAGGGACACCTCCCACTAGAGCAGGTTGCTCAAAGCCCCATCCAGTCTGGCCTTGAACACTCCCACGGATGGGGCTTCCACAGCTTCTCTGGGCAACCTGTTCCAGTGTCTGACCACACTCACAGTAAAGAATTTCCTCCTAATATCTAATCTAAATCTCCCCTCTTTCAGTTTAAAACTGTTACCCCTTGTCCTATCACTACACTCCTCGATAAAGAGCCCCTCCCCATCTTTCCTGTAAGCCCTCTTTAGGTACTGGGCGTGAAGCTGGGATTGGTAGCTGAACCTAGACCTTGGTATATGCCCTCACCTTCCACAGTTCAGATTGCCTTAAGTGCTACTGCTATAGCAGAAAAGAGTGAAATAAGAAAATAAAGAGTATCAATTTGTTTTTCTTATGAGGTTTCCAGTGACCTACTTTTCCAAGTTGTAGTAATGGCTGATCCATCTCTTCCCAGAACCAATGTTTAAAAGTCTATAATTTTGGCTCTCAGTTCAGATTTTGACTAGACAAGGCCCAGCCAACTCTTGTTTCTTTAGCTACATCCATCTTAGGCTAGTCACTTTAGAATTATTAAAGGAAGTTATAGGTTTAATTCAGTAGAAACCAAGAATCAAGGTTAAATTTATCTAACTACTAGAATCAAAGCTCCAGCCTGGTTGCCTGTTTATCTCTAAATTGACCTGACAGAAAGCACAGACTGATGTTCATAAAAAATTATGGGGAAATCTTCAAAGAAATACGCTTCTTTTCATACCTTTTAGACATCCTAAACTATACAACATATTCATTTCCAAAGCATTTCTAAAGCATTACCTACTACTAGCTATACTCATCTAAACTGAATTTATATTACCTTCTATTACCAAATTGCCATAGCTAAATTACTAATATAACAAGTTTGAACTTGCTTGCTTTCAAAAACAGATCCAAGACACTCCAGCTTCCTAAATATAAAGCTTTCCTTTCCTTACTTGACATCAAGTAAGATTTTGAAATACCAACTAGAGTCCTTCTGCTAGTAAACTAAATTCTGTTTATCAGCACTCTTCATCACTTCTATTTATCTACAGGCTTCAGTTAATTTTATGCAAATAAAGTAAACTTCTTAAACAAAATTTTTCCCTCACTGTATTTCTGCAAAGTCAAATAGACTTATTAGCTTCATAATTGTTTTTATACAGAACTGATGCTAAATAAAAAAAAAATAATTAGAAGGTCTTGAATTTTTAAGAGCTATTCCTGAGCTGTTCTTTAATATCCCCAAGAGAGGGATGACCACATATCTAAAAGTTGCATGGGGCTATATGGCCTATGGCCTCAGTAAAAAAACATGTTAACTGAGGTTCAGACAAGAATCAACTAAGTCCTAGTTTTCTACTCTTCTCAGAACATGGCAGAAGTAAAATTCTGGAAACTCACAAGGCAAAAAAGACCTAGCAAAATCAAAACTATAAATTGCAGGAGCAAAGAAAACTTGTTGCAGAATGTCCTGAAAATGGGACAAGTTAAGGGATCAGTCAACCCAACAACTTCAAGCAGCAGCCAAAAGCAGTTCCAATATATACAAAAAATGGTTTGCAATGGAAAACTAATAAGATGAGCTGCAGCTCAGAGCTTTCTAACACTTAAAGTCTGAGAACTACACTGGGATATATCTTCAGCTAAAGGTGAACTGGTATGGAAAATAAAATTACAGTAGCTGGTTAGCAAGATTCTTGAACTTTGAAATACAATTTTTTCTATTGTGGACATCAAGGAATGAAGATGGTCAGGTTTGCTGGAAGACCTTTGGCTGAAATGACTGAGAGAGAGTTTAAGGTCTAAAAAGAATGAATACATTTAATTTTATTTGCTCTTACAACAGAGCAACGCTAGAGCCAAAGTTAAATCATTCACCTATAATCAAAGTACATGGCTGCCTAGCAGCGGAAATCAAAAGCATGTCACCTCATTCTAGAATTGTACCATGAGCCATAACTATTTTCATATTTTGCTCTATATTTTCATATATATACTATAATTTCATATTTTGCTCCTTTGCATTGCATCAAGATGAACAAAGAAACTGGAAAAGCATCATAAGTGCCTGATTAAAAGATGTCTAAAGCTTTTACATACTATTTATCTGTTTCAAGCTCTAATTAAAATATGGTGGACATCTCTGGAGGGCGATTCATTACACCATAAAAACAGATGCCTCAGACAGGTGGGATGACTTGCTCTTTGGAAACACTTCTCTCTTTTCATTTACTATGGAAAGAGCTTTTCTAGTCTGGGCAGCACAGCTAATAGGTGGTTAAAATGAATGAATCCTACCTGGAGGATATTGTTTATTGGCTGCTAGTGATAGACTGAGGTATGTTATGTACTTAGTTGAATTTGAAGCCAGATTAGTCTCAGATGCCTAAACTTTAGATGGCTAAAATAAGCCTTCCCTTTTTATGACAAGAATGACCACTCTAGAGAAGGGGTTGTAAATCATCTTCCAGCTTATTCCAAGCATGACTGTGAGCAGGAAATACTTGAAAATTTCATCAAAATGTAGCTAAGTAAATTTATATTACACTTCATTGTTAAAATCATTATTCCAATAACTGTTTTGAACAGAGGGAGATGCTCAGAGGCTTGTCAGGTTATCCTAAAATCAAGAGTTACACATGGCACTTAGAGGTTATTTCTGAGCATTATGTTGCAAACAGCTGTAGTCTCACATCACCTGTAAGTGGCTCTGGAAGAAAGAAATGGAGATAGTCCATCTGTATATGACTACCTATTTTGTACATTGCTCCAAATAACTGTATCTGTATGGCTTTATACAGACATAGCATTTACAAAGCTGATGATTCATCTCTGGGTAAAAACTTCACTGAATACCATTCTTGTATTTCTGTTCCTTGGGTATTTTTAGTTAGTAAATGTGATACAACATTTTTTAAAAAAGAAGAGCATTCAAAACTGAACTAATTGGCTAATAATCCACCTACTCTATAGCTACTCAGTAGTCAATCAACCACAAATTAAGAAGTTTGTTTAAAAAAAACAGAAGGATATATCAGTATTAAACTTGTTAACATAGAAATTCATTCTACGTTTTGCTCTGTTGACTATAAAAATAACAGGGTGTAAACAGACAGAAATGTCACCCAAATAGGTACGTTTCTACTCAAAAAGAATAGCTGCTCTTTCACCTGATGTCTAATGATTCCTACATCACAGTATATTAGCCTGGCATTAAATTTATATATCAAGAACGCGACTTAGTGAACAATTTTTCACAGAATATTTGAGAAATCACCATCTTTGATTCCTAATTGCATTAATGCAGCAAACAGTATAATGTAGTTTATATAGCTGTTACTGTAAAAGTTGCTATTTTTAAAACCTTAAATTTGATGACTAGAACTTACAATTGCCCATATTGATGCTTGCTGATGAATCATTTCTTTCTAAATACTTCTTTAATGTCTTCAGGGAAACATAAAATGTATGTATGAGTAGTGGTTTTGATATACTGACAAATATACAGTATTATAGTATCCTGCATGTCTTTGCTGGCCTTTGGGGTACAGACAATGGATAGGATCAGATGTATTCCTTGTTCCACTTTTGTATTGCAACTTGAAGGATATTTGTGTCTTGCTAGCAGGAATCCATTATTGTTTTTCGCAGCAATCTAAATTCAATCACAATTACTTCTGCTAAGTGCAATGTCAGGAGGAGTAAGTATAACTCAACTTCATGGTTTATAAAGATAGAAGCACTTCTTTTCTCCTCCACTTCTCTATTTTGTAACCAAGGATTACATTAAGTCCTTTTTGATACACCACTGTGCTTAGATGTTATGGTAACATAGGTCAAGGCCAGTAGGTCAAAGGAAGTCATTCTTCCCCTCCACCCTGCATCAGTGAGACCACAACTGAAATACTGCATGCAGGTCTGGACTCCCCAGCTCAAGAGAGACAGGGAACTACCCAAGAGAGTGCAGCATAGGGCAACAAAGATGATTAAAGGATTGGAGCATCTCACTTATGAGAAAAGCCTGAGAAAGCTGGGATATATTAGACTGGAGAAGAGAAGGCTGAGGGGAGGCCTTAATGCTTACAAGTATCTAAAGAGTGGGTTGAAGGAAGATGGAGCCAGGCAATTCTCAGTGGCTCCCAGTGACAGGACAAGGGGCAACAGGCATAAGCTGGAACATAGGGAATCCCATTCAAATATAAGGAAAAACTTCTTTCCGGTGAGGGTGACAGAGTTGGACTACATGATATCCAGAGATCCCTTTCAACTCTGGCAATTCCATGATTCCATAAAAGAGTATGGATCCTTTAAGGACTCAGGAAAAAATGCCTGCCTTACTTGGTGACAAAATAACACACAGCTGTTAATGAGCTAAGGCATATGATTCCCAGCTGATAAACTTAAAGNATGACTTGCTCTTTGGAAACACTTCTCTCTTTTCATTTACTATGGAAAGAGCTTTTCTAGTCTGGGCAGCACAGCTAATAGGTGGTTAAAATGAATGAATCCTACCTGGAGGATATTGTTTATTGGCTGCTAGTGATAGACTGAGGTATGTTATGTACTTAGTTGAATTTGAAGCCAGATTAGTCTCAGATGCCTAAACTTTAGATGGCTAAAATAAGCCTTCCCTTTTTATGACAAGAATGACCACTCTAGAGAAGGGGTTGTAAATCATCTTCCAGCTTATTCCAAGCATGACTGTGAGCAGGAAATACTTGAAAATTTCATCAAAATGTAGCTAAGTAAATTTATATTACACTTCATTGTTAAAATCATTATTCCAATAACTGTTTTGAACGGAGGGAGATGCTCAGAGGCTTGTCAGGTTATCCTAAAATCAAGAGTTACACATGGCACTTAGAGGTTATTTCTGAGCATTATGTTGCAAACAGCTCTAGTCTCACATCACCTGTAAGTGGCTCTGGAAGAAAGAAATGGAGATAGTCCATCTGTATATGACTACCTATTTTGTACATTGCTCCAAATAACTGTATCTGTATGGCTTTATACAGACATAGCATTTACAAAGCTGATGATTCATTTCTGGGTAAAACTTCACTGAATACCATGCTTGTATTTCTGTTCTTTGGGTATTTTTAGTTAGTAAATGTGATACAACATTTTTTAAAAAAGAAGAGCATTCAAAATTGAACTAATTGGATAATAATCCACCTACTCTATAGCTACTCAGTAGTCAATCAACCACAAATTAAGAAGTTTGATTAAAAAAACAGAAGGATATATCAGTATTATACTTGTTAACATAGAAATTCATTCTATGTTTTGCTCTGTTGACTATAAAAATAACAGGGTGTAAACAGACAGAAATGTCACCCAAATAGGTACGTTTCTACTCAAAAAGAATAGCTGCTCTTTCACCTGATGTCTAATGATTCCTACATCACAGTATATTAGCCTGGCATTAAATTTATATATCAAGAACGCGACTTAGTGAACAATTTTTCACAGAATTTTTGAGAAATCACCATCTTTGATTCCTAATTGCATTAATGCAGCAAACAGTATAATGCAGTTTATATAGCTGTTACTGTAAAAGTTGCTATTTTTAAAACCTTAAATTTGATGACTAGAACTTACAATTGCCCATATTGATGCTTGCTGATGAATCATTTCTTTCTAAATACTTCTTTAATGTCTTCAGGGAAACATAAAATGTATGTATGAGTAGTGGTTTTGATATACTGACAAATATACAGTATTATAATATCCTGCATGTCTTTGCTGGCCTTTGGGGTAAAGACAATGGATAGGGTCAGATGTATTCCTTGTTCCACTTTTGTATTGCAACTTGAAGGATATTTGTGTCTTGCTAGCAGGAATCCATTATTGTTTTTCGCAGCAATCTAAATTCAATCACGATTACTTCTGCTAAGTGCAATGTCAGGAGGAGTAACTTCAACTTCATGGTTTATAAGGATAGAAGCACTTCTTTTCTCCTCCACTTCTCTATTTTGTAACCAAGGATTACATTAAGTCCTTTTTGATACACCACTGTGCTTAGATGTTATGGTAACATAGGTCAAGGCCAGTAGGTCAAAGGAAGTCATTCTTCCCCTCCACACTGCATCAGTGAGACCACAACTGAAATACTGCATGCAGGTCTGGACTCCCCAGCTCAAGAGAGACAGGGAACTACCCAAGAGAGTGCAGCATAGGGCAACAAAGATGATTAAAGGATTGGAGCATCTCACTTATGAGAAAAGCCTGAGAAAGCTGGGATATATTAGACTGGAGAAGAGAAGGCTGAGGGGAGGCCTTAATGCTTACAAGTATCTAAAGAGTGGGTTGAAGGAAGATGGAGCCAGGCAATTCTCAGTGGCTCCCAGTGACAGGACAAGGGGCAACAGGCATAAGCTGGAACATAGGGAATCCCATTCAAATATAAGGAAAAACTTCTTTCCGGTGAGGGTGACAGCTTGGACTACATGATATCCAGAGATCCCTTTCAACTCTGGCAATTCCATGATTCCATAAAAGAGTATGGATCCTTTAAGGACTCAGGAAAAAATGCCTGCCTTACTTGGTGACAAAATAACACACAGCTGTTAATGAGCTAAGGCATATGATTCCCAGCTGATAAACTTAAAGGCAGTCCAAGCTCAGAGAGAATGCTGTTATTGGGGGCAAGAGGAGGAAGGAAAGGTGAGAGATGGTGTGTGAACCGAAAGCTAGCAGTAGGTTTTTGTCTGCTTGATGAACTGAATGATGCTCTCTTTTTGAGTTTGTTTGTAAAGTAAAGCCTGCTATTCTATTGTGGTATTTGTATGGGGCTGGGAACTATCACAACTGTGTTAACTTAGTGGTCTTGTTTCTTATTTAAAAAAAAAAAAAAGAAAAAAAAAAAAGAAAAAATGTAACTGTTAATTAGTATTTTGTTAATATTAGAAAGCATATTTGGGGGCAAAAACACCCTACTAATTAACTTGTAAAAATGACAACACTGTGTAGCTTTGTGGGTTTTTTTCTTTGGTAGTTGTTTCTGGAACAACTGGTTGTTTCTGGTTTCTTTTTCTTTATTGTAGAGCACTAATTTTGGAGTTAATGTATAGTTTAAGAGTAGAATTGGAATCTGGCAAATGGCAGAAGTATCTTTGTGTTAATCGAGAAATCACGTGTACTGATACTTCTTAAGAAGTACTTGTTAATCAGGTAGTTATTAATTTATTTACTTTATGGTATAGATGTTGTTGATGTCTGAACTAAAATACTGTGTAGTACTAACCTGGAAGCCTGTACCTATAGTTCCGTTAAAGAGAAAAAGAAGATTTACTTAATGAGACCAACTTTTACATAAGAGCATAACAAATGCTTTTTCATCTTTGGTTGTCTAGCACTGCAGTCCTCTCTGTTACCTGAGGAGTGACATTAAAATAATTACAGAGTAATTAGTGTTGTCATTCTGTTTGTACTTCTGATGCTAGCACAAATTTAGTGTTTTATTTCGCTTCTTTTAAAAGATATTTAAGTACCAGGACAGTTCTAGGGGGTTGGTGAAAATAATTAAAAAAAAATAAATAAAAATCTTTGATTCTGGAGCTAGGGTTCTTGGAATTCTTATTGTGGCTCATCTCTATGATCAGTGACTTTTAAAAAGCTTAGCCCTGTAGATCTGCCTAATGTCTGTCTTCAGTGTTAATGGAATGAAAATGCTCCAGGGCAATGTAAGCGCTCCAAGAAAATAACATTGTTGGTGGGTCAGTGGCATTTGCTATAAGGAATGATGGATGTAGCCCTCTTTTTGTGTGTACGTATACGTATACCGTGATGCTCTGGTGTGAGCTTTTCTTGTTTGTCATAGCTCTGTTTACTGTACTATAACTTATGCCTTGCGATTTATTTTTTTTTTTATCCATTTGCAGAAATTTTAGGTTTTCCTTTCCTGCATCATCCCTCTCTCTGTAGGTTTTTTGATTATTTTTTTCTTCTCTCTTCAGGTGTTCTTCCTTCAAAAATGGAAGCTATTTTTAAAGGGATAGCAAAATAGATGACTGCTTAGTAGGTGGTAACTGGTGTTAGAATATGCTCTCAAGAAGTTGTATCTGGTTCTCAGACATCCAGATTAGGATGAGTCTTTCTGAAGACGGATCATGTTACTTGTGTGCTTTCATAATTATTCTTAATCTTAAAACTCTTAATAACATTTTAAATATGTATTAAAACATCCATTAGAATTAAGCATATGTTCTGTTCATATTAAGCGTAACATTTCAGTTGCTGATTATAGCTGTTTCTTGAATGAGCCACTTTACTTTTGCTATGGGTACAATTCTTGTCCAAAGAAGATTTTAATATGTTCTAAGAAGATACATGGTTTGTTTAGGGCATTGTCCAAATTTCCTCAATGTGTTTTTTGGTTCTCCCAAATACAAAAGCTCTGTTCAAATGCAGAATGGTGCTTAGATCTGCTTCTATATGCTCTGCTTCTTGCAAAGGTTTTTCTGTTTGTATTTTTTACTCTTGGTATATAAATGTCACTTAATCCCTGAATGTACCTTTGTAGGTTCCTAGCTCAGTCTGCTGTGATATCACTTTATTTTCTTGTCACAGCTTGTAATCTAAAATATAGATGTGCTTGGGTAACTGAAGTCTATGCTTTCCCAATGTCTGATGGAGAATCTTGACAGTTTTGTAATGTGGATCAGAAACCAACAAACAGAACAATCTGGTCTCAAATTAGAGATTTCATGGTCCTCTGAAAACATGTCTGGCTGAACTGTCACTTCCTTAATAAAGCCCTCAAAAAATTCTCCCTTGAGTTTCTCATATGAATCTAATAATTTTCAAAAACAGCTTTCCTTAAAACATGACACACTTAAAATCAATTGTCAAAGAATAGGGTAATCTAAATTGAGTGCTTCAGAGTACAATTTTTCAACCAAAAAAAAAGTCTGACTAGTCTTCTGACCCTTGAAGTTCTGTGTATTGTTTTTGTTTGGGTTGGGTGGTTTTAGTAGTTTATTTTCATATTATTTGATAAGCGTGGTACCTATATGAAGGTGAATGGAACAAGATTCTTACTTATATCTCTCCTGTTGTAATAACTTCTAGGAGAATTCTGGTTAGACCAAGCTCCTGACTTACTGTCTTCTCATCCCTCTCCTCTTTCAATTTTTTTCCTCTCTCCCTTTACAGTACACATCTTTCATATCTTTTGTTTCTTCCTTTTCTTGTATTACCATAGAAAACTTTTGGAATGAACTGATGAGATAAATGTTTGACAAGTTTTTGGGGGTGAGAAGGGGGAGGCGATTTCTTTGTTTGCTCTTCTGTCGTTCTAAGCTCCTGTGGGATTAGAAGGAGAGTAATACATCTTGGTCTGTTAACTCCACCTCTGCAAATGATTGCATTAGTCATACTACAACACATTGAAATATGGTGTGCCTAGAATTAGCTCAGTGTAGACATTCCTTCACTAGGGACCTATTAGCCTAGGGGTTATAGTATTCTTCCAAGTATGAAATACTGAAGGACACTGAAATTCACTCCGATTCAAAGTCTCAATTTTGGATAAGAGTTTATATATATGTATCTTCAAACAGGTCAATAAAGAGGCTATGGAGTTTTAGTTTGGTTGGGTTTTTTAATCTCCTACCCTCTCACTTCTCAGGCATGGCTATGCATTTAAATAGTCCATGAAAACAGAACAAATTCAGAAATTCATGAAAAAACCCAACCAAACATGAAGATAACCTTTCATTTAAGGGGACCAGAACAATTTCCTGAAAAGTAGATGTGGTATAGGATGCAGATGATCTGTTTTCAAGATCATTCACAGGGAGCATGAGCATTAAACTAACCTTGTGAAGCTGTACTAGGGTTTGGTTTTTTATTGGTTTTTTTTTTGTTGTTGTTGTTGTTTTGGGTTTTTTTTTTTGTTGTTGTTGTTTTGGGTTTTTTTTTGTTTTGTTTTGGTTTGGGTTTTTTTTGTTTGTATGCTGCTACCTATGACTAGATATCAAGACATTATTTTTGAGTTGAGAATGTAATTCTACCCTTCCCTCTCCCCCCGGCCTATAGAGCTGAGAGAACATTAAAAATCACCCTCACCTAATGTGAGTGGACTTCAGTCGTGCACAGCTTCTAAACTACAGAGCCATGTAGCTCCACTCTGGTGTGTGTGTGTGTACGTGCATGTGATGGAGGGAAGTAAATGAAAGATCCTATCTATTTCACTCAGTATTTGGTCCCTTGATTGGATCTACTGTTAAGTCACACTGGTCTATTTAGCTGTATTACCTAGGACTTACTTCCCAATGGAGAGGAATTTTTCTTCAGTGGGCCTAAGCTGGTAGTAAAGAGAAAGGAGGCGCTTTCCCTTCCCAGTGGACTTTAAAGTTAATATGTTATTAAATGTGACAGCAGTCTTATCAGAGACTGTGCCCTGTTTGCTTTGTAAAAAAGCTAGCAAAGAAGATGAATAAGGATGCTGGAGTTAAGCTCCAAGTCAGAGACAAAGAAATAGAAGAAAACTGACTAAAGAAAACAAAAATGCATGAAAGTAGCATGGTGCTGAGCACTCGGATGACTCACTTTGAAATGCATCCCTTGCAGAGGGAAGGTGACTTTTCAGAGGCTTTCCTGACATCCTTTGAGAGCTGGTGTACCACACTGGCTACAAGAAAACCCATGTTTTTTCCCCCCTAACTTTCCAACAAAAGTAAGATATCCTGATAATCTAAAGCAGATGCTACATGCTACAAACAGTTCATGAATCTTGCACCTGTGGATGTCCAATTTACACTAAATTGTAACATCTGAGACTTTAGAGTCTCCAGAAGTGATACCTCTATATAAGTCATGGTAAAGATTTAAAAAAAAAAAAAAAAGTAAATAGAATGAAAGAAGATAAAACATACAACAGCAATAAGACTTGGATTAATTTATAGAGGATGGTGATCTGAAGGAAACTCTTTAAAACTGTTATAAATATATATGATGTCACAGCATCTGATTCCTCTAAATCGAGGTGGGAAAAGCCACTTGAATTTGGGGGAGAAAAGAATATAATTAAATGGACTCCTCATTCTGAGTTAGAGAAATGGGAGTAGAAGGGGAAGAAAGGATGGAGGAAGCCAGTTGTGTAAGATCCGTTCCCTGTCTTACCTGGTCATTCACAAGCCTCTGGTACAAAGACCCAATTCCCTGCATGCTACAGCAGAACTGGCAAAATCCATGCCTTCAGATGCAGAGTCTAGCATGGGAAGCAATAATGTCACACAAATAATGGCCAAATAGGCTTTGCACAAATGTTTTGAAAGATATCAAAATCTCAGTAGAATAATAAATCATCTGTCAAGTGACTACTGTAGCAGTTCTTAGTAATTCTAAGTCTGCAGGGCAAAATAATAAATAAATAAATCCTGCAGGGAATAACGTGGCCAGTGCAGCAACAGGTATATGCACATGCCGCAGAGTTCAGTAAAAGCAATGTGATGATTCACACATAGAAAGACTCTCATGTTTGAACTTAAGGCTGAGAAAGTTCACTGAGCTATTAAACTGAACTTTGGGACTCTGAATTTTAAAAATACAAAGTTTTAAAGGACCTAGTTTAATTTACAGCTGCTCAAGAAAACAGCTTTAAGTAACTTACTTAAAACAGTTTTCTAAACATATGTTACTAACAGGTACTAAAAATATGTCCATGATTAACTGTGTGGGTTTCTAAGTAGTTGCACCCTAGATGTCTTTTTTTTTTTTTTTTTTTTTTTTTCTTTTTTTTTTTTTTTTTTTTTTATCATCACATCTTCAGTTTCCTAGCTAGACTTTCAAAGCTTTCACTGACAACAAAATTGTCCTAAATATATCTCTGGTATCTCACTCTGAGTCTGGAATTTGAATTTAAAATTGACCTGTTTTGTGCATTTGAGAAGTCTCAATAATGTGATCTCAGACTTCTGTAAAAACATAGTAGAAATGAAAATATACTCTTATCCCATTTTTCTTTTGGGGGTACATGGGATTATTGATTGCAGATCAGCACGTTTGAACTGCTAGGGTTGTTTATTTTTTTCTGCCAAGCCAATTTAGTTTCCAATAGAGTTGAGGTTTCCATGCCTTGTAAAAAAGGATGTAGTTTCATGTCTATTGCATCATTTCTGGCAGAAGACTGGTCTTGATGACCCAAGTGGATTTTTCCAGCCCCGTGTTTCTATGGTAGGACTTTTTCAAAGGGATTGAATCCTCGTCTTTATTTTATTTCTTAATAGTGTCTATGACAATCCAGTAAATGTTATTCCATGTGTTATCTTGGAGAGGACTTGAGGTTTCCAAGTTTTAGTCCAAGGTCTGATTTCAAAGCTTAATGGCATATGTAGATTTGAAGGTCAAACTGCACTATATCTTCCTTTTAGCATAGATAATGTTTTCAAAGCAACATTATCTTACAAGACATTGCTAATATGTGATCTTTGTGGATTTCTAATACTTATTTTTCCTTTGAAATTTTTCCACTTCATTCACACACTGCAGTGCTGTTGGTTAAAATATTCTGCGTAATGTTTCTTCCTCTTCAGGGCGATTGCAGATTATGCTCTGGTAATACGTCTTCATGTAATGTATAGTGGTTTTACACAAATATATGTAGGAAAAGTCCAGATTTCTACATAAGGGGAAGTCTGGTGGAACACTATTTAAATAATCAATAGCTACAATCTTGAAAGGAAAATGTTACTTGTGAATACTACATTTACTTGAATGTGTGCCTATTTTTATTTATTCTAATGCCAGTCACATCCCAGTGGCAGAAGAAAAATGTTGGGGTTTTCTTTGTTGACTTCCCCACTGTAACCAAAGGAAGTCATGATTTTAACTTCAAGAGCTGATACATATGCCTCAACAATATAAAATGCTAGAGCTGGAAGCTTTTATTTTTTCTACTTTGAGCTTTTGTTTTTCTACTTTGAGTTTGGCTAAGACAGAATCAAAGTCTACACATTGGCACAATAGAAAGTATAGAGAGAAAAGCAGGTGAATGGATGCACAGAGGGACCTTTTGGTTAGCAAGCTCTTGGAATTTGTGACAGCTGACATAAAAGATAAAGTGGAGTGTAGGGTTTTTTTTTGTTTCTTTTCCTTTAGCATGTCTCTACAATTGACATTGGGAAAACTTGTTTTGCAAAAACATGACAAAGCAAATAAACTTGGAGAATTTGTTCTTTTTTAAAATTTTATGAACACGTGAGCTTTGTTTTCTTTCTTTCATGCTGTATACAGAAACTAAATACGAAAAAGCATAAGTTGGTGTCACTATTAGACTTGAAAAATAATTGGACAGAAAGGAACAAGCATCTCCATTGTGGAAACAGAGAAGGTGCCCTTGTCTCTAATACTGAGATAGTATAGTCTCTGTCCTTTTTATCATTAAAGAACTCTTTATAATTGAAAAGTAGAGGACATGAACTATGTTGTAAAGTTTTGCAGAATGGTGGTTTTCTGGGTATTTTCCCATCCCAATAATAATGAAGTGTCAAAATAAATACTGACAATGTAAAATAGAGATGTATGTACATTACAGAGTAAATATAGTCTTTAGCTTTGTTGGAACTATGTGATGAAGAATGATCTCTTCAACTAATCACATTAAATGCTTCACAACACATCTTGACAGTGACAGAAGCTTGGTGACCAAGAGACTATTTTTTAATTTTTTTTTCATAGGACAAGGGGTAATGGTTTTAAACTAGAAGAAGGGAGATTTAGATTGGATATTAGGAAGAAATTCTTTCCTGTGAGGGTGGTGAGACATGGCAACAGGTTGCCTAGAGAAGTTGTGGATGCCCCATCCCTGGGAATGTTTAAGGCCAGGCTGGGTGGAGCTTTGAGCAACCTGGTCTAGTGGGAGGTGTCCCTGCCCATGGCAGGGGGGTTGGAACTTTAATGATCTTTGAGGTCCCTTCCAACTCTAACCATTCTATGATTCCTTGACATTATTATTATTATTGCTTTAAGTCCTATTTGTGGAGAAATGGTAGTAACTAGTTGCTTCAGGTGAATAAAAAACTCTAACATCTCCTGCTTGTAGTAAATTGCAAGTTTTATTGCAGAAGTACTGAATTCTGTGGTTTATAACTCCCTGGCTGCGATTTGACATGTAAACTGTTATCTTTTTGAAGTTACCTTATTCCAGACTCCCTGCTTGCTTGTGAAGAAATTACTATATTGGTTTGAATTGCATTTTGACAGCTTAAAAAACCCCCAAGACTTAGAAATATAATTCAAGACTGTAAAGGTGAGTTTATGAAACCATGGAACTTCCCCTCTTTATGTCCAGTCATGCAGGGTACTGGAGCTTTTGAATTATCTGCTGGAAAATCTTGTTTCGCTGTGTTGAAACTGCCATTTGTACGATGCTATCCATGTGAGCAGTGACAATGGAACAAGAGAGACTGCCAGATTCAGACTCTGGATGACTTCTGTACAATTTGTTCTGCTAAAACTTATTTATAAAGGTGCCAAGTGAGTGAACGCAACTGCTGAAAACCCCACCTTAAAGCAAAAGGGAGAGGCTGGTTGGCAACATGCTTCATTCTGCAATAGCAAGCAGATGACAAGCAGCAGGGAAAGAGTTGAGTATTGTCAGAATTAAGATACATTCTGGCTGCAAAGCCCTTGTAGTAGATTTCAGTTGGCTGAATTTGTTTTGATGGTATAATAAATCCACCTTTCAAACATGCACTGCTAGATCAAAAACTCTGCAGCTACATTAAGCAAAGGGCTAATCTGCCGTAAAAACAGACTCCAAAAATATACTACCGCCCTTTTTCTAAAAAAAAAACAAACAAGCACACAAAAAAACCCAAACTAAAACCCAACAAAACAACACAAAACAAAAAACCCCAACCCCACACAACCAAAACCCCCAAATTTGAACTTACTTACTTACATAAGTATTGTCAAGATCAGATCTAGCATGGGCCTGGTCCAGGTGAAATGTGTACTCCTGAGTGTTCTTCTGTGGCACAGTACTGGGGTTATTGTTCAGAATCAGTCTCAGAAAGGATACAAAGCAAGAATATCACAGTTGTATTAAAAAAGGAAAAAGAGGCTTCCTCTGAGGACCAAACAAGAATTGAAAATGTGGCTGTGAGTAAGGAATGATTATTCAGCTCCCAATTTATGCCATTAACAACAGCCTCACAAGCTGTGAGACTACTTTATGTTGCAAGAGAAAGATCTTTGAGGGGGACTATAAGAAGATTTGGAGTTCTTCCTTCTTGGCAACTACTACTTACACTGTCAAACACTACTGCTCATGGAAGGTGGACTCTGCTCCGTGGACACTTAGCAAGACTGTCTCCAAAAGCAAAAAGACTTGGGTTAAAAAGAGCTGGGGAGTAGCAGTTTCAGCTTGCAAAGAACAGTGCTCACCATGCTGTGTGTGGCTCTGTACAACACAAGCCCAGACAAATTCCAGAGTTTGGAGCAATATGCAAGAATTGCAATAAATTGCATCACTTTCATAAAAGTTTGCCAGCACTTAGCTTTTATAGCACATGCATTAAGATGGCTACAACAGTATTAGTATGGAAGAATAATTTTAAGATATGGCAGACTATATAATGCCAGAAGATAGCCCATTTGTCACGCAGTGCGTGTCTGGTGAAGGAAAAATGACTATTTGGATATAAAGTAGCAGCTTACAACACAGAACACAAAAAAGAGCTAAAAGGTAGGGGGGTGTTGTTTTCTTTTCTTGGTTCTTGCCTGCAAGAATAATTTTAGGTAATCCCTAAAGAGGAGCTAGACAGACTTACTACTCTGATTCTCAGAGGGAATGCAATTTGGAGGTGGTTAGCCCCATAAGATGCAGCGCTTGTTTTTTGTGGCTCCTTTTATCATTGCTGGATTATTCTCTTTCTTTTCCATTATGTAGCTAGTATTTGAAATACTTGGATGGTTTCTGGTTCTTCTAATTGCATTCAGAGAGGAGCTTTTTCTTCAGTGATGGCACTAATCTGTCTGTCTTTCTGCTACCTGGACAGCTGCCTCTGAGTAAACCTGTATGTATTTATTGGGTTTCACATCCCCATCTCTCTGTTTCAAGAAAAAAGGAAAAAATACATATTGAAATTTGCTTCAATACTTAGGCATTGGTGGGCAATACACAAGCTTAATAATGATGACAGTTGCATTTGCTTGCATTTGCTGCTATGCAGAAAGACATTGTTTGCAAAAAATATTCTGCACTCAGAATCAGCGGAGTTCCAGAGTTTAGTTAGACCCTCTTTTGGAGGGGAGAAGAAAACATAACAGCGTGTACCTCTTCATTGCATGAGTTTTCCACAGACTGTGATCCAAGACACATTTGGTACGCACTTTGTTTTTGGTTTGTTTTGTTAGTAACATGTGCTCTGGTTTATATACCAGGAGTTTTCTGCTGTGTAAAGCAGTAGAAAATGCTGCAAAACTGCAGGGCTAAAATTCTAACAGATAAAAAGCAACTATGTAAGAATAATCTGGGTAGAAGGAGATAACACAAGATAGGCTGTAGAAGTGCCTACTGCCATGCCTCTAAAACGCAGGTAAGGTATTCTGGACACATCCAAGGTGATTTAGGGAAATCTTGGCCTAATGTGGCAATAGGACTTAGTGAATTCTGCATTAAGTAAGAAAGAGAGGGTATTTATTGCTCCTTGAGAAGATCCTGTCTGGTGATACGGAGCACAGAAACAGGTATGGGATGTTGGTACGTTGTGACTCAGCTGCTGCAGTTGATCACACAAGACCTCTTGCACCCAAGCCATGTGCATGTGCTCTGGTATAGGGCCTCACAGGAATGCAGCAAGGCTGCAAGGGCTGCCCCTTCTCAAAGCAGGAGTTCTTGCATCTTGCACACCTACAGTGGGACATCTATCATAGAGTTGGAAGAGTTAGAGTTGAAAGGGACCCTAAAGACCATCAAGTGCCAACTCCCCTGCCATGGGCAGGGACACCTCCTACTAGAGCAGGTTGCTCAAAGCCCCATCCAGCCTGGCTTTGAATACCTCCAGGGATGGGGCATCCACAACTTCTCTGAGCACCTTGTTCCAGTGCCTCACCACCCTCACAGGAAAGAATTTCTTCCTAATATCCAATCTAAATCTCCCCTCTTCCAATTTAAAACCACTACCCCTTGTCTGTTACTCCACTCCCTGACAAAGAGTCCTGCTCCAGGTCTTGTGTAGGCTCCCTTCAGACACTAGAAGGCTGCAGTAAGGTCTTCCTCTTCTCCAGGCTCAGCAACCCCAACTCTCTCAGCCTGTCTTCACAGGAGAGGTGCTCCGATCATCTTCGTGGCTCCCCTCCAGACTCACTCCAACAGGTCCACGCGCTTCTTGCATTGAGGACTCCAGAGCTGGATGCAGTACTCCAGTGGGGTCTCATGAGTGCAGAGTAGAGGGGCAGAATCACCTCCCTCAATTTGCTGGCCACACTTCTTTTGATGTAGCCCAGTACGTAGCTGGCTTTCTGGGCTGCCAGTGCTCATCACTGACTCATGTTGAGCTTCTCGTCCACAGGCACCCCCAAGCCCTTCTCCTCAGGGCTGCTCTCCAGCCATTCTCCACCCAACCTGTGTTTGTGCCTGGGATTGCCACGTCCCCAGGTGCAGGACCCTGCACGCTTGGCTTGGTTGAACTTCCTGAGGTTTGCACAGGCCCACCTCT
>VZRU01015404.1:0-36309 GCA_013398155.1 Pedionomus torquatus
CAGGGCCATGCCCCACCACCAACTTTGGACCATTCCAGCAGCGAGCGTGGACGGTCTGGCAGGTCTCCACGTCCGATACGTGGCTTTGATCTGGGGTCTGAGAGGAGAAAGCATCGAGGCACCTTCTTGAAAGCGTAATGGCTCTTGGGCTGAGGTACAAACGGAGCCTCTGCAGAAGGAGAGGCAGCGAGTGTGGCAGAGAATAAGCTTTGATGCAGCTTGTGTTTGTGGTGGAGAACAGGGAGGTGATGGGAAGCCCTTGGAGGGAAGAGACCTGTGCTGAGGAGGAAGCTGTGACTGTAGCGGAACGTTGGAAGGGATGTGATTTTAAGAGTTTTGAGAGAATGTGGCTTTAACTCACTGCAAGGTTGGGGGGGGCTGCCCATGTACTTAACAAATATCCTTAAGAGTACACAGACTGTACAAAATGTAAGAGCTGGAGCCCAGGTGATGGCAGTTCCTTGGTACCGAGTATCAGACAGGGCTATGTTGTTTCTAACCCTTAAGAGATCAAAAGTGGCTTTTTTTTTTTGTGACTTGGAGGCAGGACAAGGAGCAGCAGGAGGTCTGTACTTTGCTTTGGAGAAATCTGGAGCCTAAAAGCCCAAGTCCTCGGTGCAGGGAGGGTTACGTTGTAGATGGTTTTCCCAACACTTGGGACATGGAAGGGTGGCTTGGTCTGTGAAGGTGGCCCTGCCAAAAGCTGATGAGAGGCTTGTGCAGGAACTGCTGGGACATCATCAGGAGCATGAGAAATGAGATGGGTCCCGACAGAAGAAGGGAGGTAGGGAAGGGAGGGCTGACACCTGCTTGTGTGGATTCCTTTTGATAAAGCTGCTCAACGGGTGGGAGATGGAGGCAAGAGGACAGTGGAGAATGGAGTCAAAACATGCAGGGCAGGAGGCCCCAGGGTTCATTTTTCATCACTGCTGTTGACTCACAGCTGCAGCAATTAGGAGGGAGAAACAGATTTTGTGTGGAAGTGTTCTCTTAAATCTTCATCACGCGGCTCCAAAGATGGTGTCAAGTTTAATTACCAAATGCAGTGGGGCATTTAAACATCACTTCATAGTGGCTGCAGCTACGATCTCGTGCAAAGTACCAGTTGTGTATTGTCTCGTTCTGTGGGGCTTGTGGCACGGGCTCTGCTGAGCTTTCAGAAGTGAGATGTGTTTGGTTTTGAGATGCCTGGTCCATGCAGGTTCAGTCGGTGTCCACCGTCTGTTAGAATCCAGCTCCAGTGCGATGCTGTGAGAGGAGTTTTCTTCTGTACTTTTCTCACCTCCTTGTGGGAAGTTTGAAGATCAGTACATACGTTTTAATGAGACTGACTGTTGCCAGACACAGAAAACAAGAAAGATCTAAGAAAATCTTGCTCGGGTGCTTTCTGAGGGGCAATCCTGGCAAGGCTGGCTGCGAGGTGCTCCTGGTGGTGTTGGGGGTGTGCCCACCCCCCCTCTCCTGTTGTACGTTGAGCTACAGCTTAGCCCCAGCCTTCTTGCAACGCCAGAAAGTTTATCAGGACACCAGAAGATCCCCTGCCTTGGATGGTGCTGGGCTTTTGTAGTGCCTGTTCCTTCCTTCTGTCTGTGCCGGAGGAAAACTGCTGCATCCACGGCCTCTGCTGCTGCCTGTCGCTCCTCTCTCCTCCACGCTCCACGGCCTTGCCCGTGCATTCCACGAGCTGCCACGGCGTTAGGCTTCTCACCAGAGTCTGGGCAGGTAAAGGGGGTGGAGTGACAGCTTCAAATGACCGCTTGGGAGGGGGAAAGCAAGCCCTGACTATTCCAGAGAGACGACGAGAGCGAAAATCAGCAAAAGGCTGCCTGAAAGCAAGGCTCTTCAGTTACTTCACATCATCGTTCAACGGGGCAACACGCCCTTAAACTTTTGCAAGCCCTTGTTTTATAAAAACTGAACTTTTAAGGATGTTTTGGGGTTTGGTTTGGTTTCAAGTAAGCTGCTGGGATTTCCTGTGCACCAGCACGCTCCTTGTGGCGCCGAGTAGCCAGAAACATGCTCGTTCGTGGTGCGTTACTTTGATTCCTTAAATTACTGGAAGCAATTTACATTTGGAACTTAAATACTAGGAACAGCAAATAGCATAATCTTGAAAACAGCCCAGGTTGGAAGCTATTCATACACTCCACAGAAAGGTTTAAGAAAAGCCTCATATTTTAGATTATTCTACAGGCATCTGCACATCACAAGATTACCACCACTTGTTTAAACCAAATATTTGATCTTTGGAGAACCACTTTATCACAGGGCAATAGTCCTAAGGATGTAAGGGGTGGAATCTCTTCCATAGCGGTATTTTGGTAAAAGGAATGAACACAGAGTACTGGACAGCCTGGAATCATCCGTGGTTGATGCTAGTCTTGACTAAAAGTAAGGTACTTTTAATTAAAAACTACTTTCAGCTGCATAAAGAACTTGATGCCGCTGCAGTCGGGGCTGTCTGGACCCGTCTTTAGGGAAAGTTCTGTCTGGACAGAGTGTGCTCGGTCTCACTGCTGACCCAAGCACTGCAGAAGCTGCTGTGGGACTTGACCATCGTGGCTGTAAAACGTCTTTCCTTCCCACAGATGGGCCAGTTTGACCCACCGAATGTATAGGTTAATATATACTGGAGACACTGTGTTAACAGTTGACTGGGGAGGAAGATAACTTCTCACGTGCTCTGAGCAGAGCAGAAGAGCGACGTGCTAAATCTTCAAATGTGGGGAAAAAATGTAGCAGAGCCAGTGGCTGTCCTCCTGTCTGAGAGGGAATCGAGCTCGAGTTGCAGCAAGGGACATCTTGGTTAGCAAAAGGCAGCGGAGTGGCTTGTAGATTCTCCGTCCTTCCATAATTAAATACACTGATAATACTGCTTAAGAGCAGGGCCAGACAAAGTGTATATCACCATGACAAAACAGGAAGGCTCAGGTGCTCCTCATGTGTCTGCTTCTTGGAATTCTGCAGTAAACAACCCAGAATGGCCTGAATAGCAGGTAAGTTTTGAATCTTGCATTTCACTGCCCTTTGCATTCTGGGTTCACACAATTTAACAGCACTTTTTAGTTACAGAAAGGAGGTTTGCTGAAACACAGCCATTCCTGGCAGTGCCTGCAGGCTGTGCATATTAAAACAACAACAATATATTTAATTTACAGCAAGACAAGAGTCCCAGTGCTCTTCCTGTCTGAGATTCCCACCTGTAGCTCCCCAACGTGTTCCTGATCCTCCTCACAACCAAGGCCATGACATGTCCTGATGATGGTTCTGGCTGTGCCTGGTCTGGAATGTCACCACTTCATTCGCTGCCCCTGCCCTGCCAGCTCTCCTAAAATACCGATTTTATGATATTTTTTTCAACAAAGTTACTTTGGAGAAAGAGTAATGGAAACATCTATGCCCTACTTCTGCTGAGCAGCGTGGTGGGTCCTCAGCCCTGCCCACCAGCTGGGAGTCAGTCTCTGGGCTGCTCCTGGAGTGGGAAGCAAACCAGGCTGTCCATACCTGATCATCTGCCTCGCTCTGCTCTTGGGGACTTGTTTTAATTAAGCAACGTTTGCAGCCGTTTAACCAGCAGCAACTTCAAGTTCTGCCTCCTGAACACTGCATGGGATGGTCTGTGTTCTTCTGAAGTTCACAGAAATGTTTAGATGTTTAAGGGCACGTGAATCAATCAGACAGCAAAGCTCCACACAGAATTCATCTGACTTCATCAGGTAACCAGACGTCACACTGGCGTGTCATCACGGCAGCAGCAGGAGGTTTTACCCGCTGGATGTGGACGTGGTCAGGGGTGGGGTTTGATCACCGTCGTTGGGGTTCAGTCTGAAACGATCAAGCAGTAACATGAACACTGGGGTGTCTGTAACACGCACATCTCGATCTTTTCTCACGTGTTGGCATCAGTCTCATTGTCAAGGACACAGATTTGGGAACAGCTGGTGCAATGATCACCAACACCCCTGTCCTGAAATGGTTTTGTTTGGCTAAAATTAAGTAACTGGAGGTATAACCACTTTTTACATCTCTCCGATGACTGGAGAAGGGCAAATGTTACATCCAGCTTCAAACAAGGCCAAAAGACCCATTTGAGAAGCCACGGGCCAGATGGTATCACCTCAGTCCCTGGGAAAACCATGGCAGAAATCTTCTCTGGGCATGTTTTTGGGCACAGGCAGGAGAAGGCAAAGGGGAACAGTTGGCACGGATTTACTGAGGGTAGAATCTGCCCAAGTCACCTACCTTCTACAACAGTGACTTTGTAGACAAGGGAAGGAGCTGTGGATGTTCCTCATCTCGACTTTAGCTTTCAACACTGTCTCACACGTTCTTGTGCCCAAGTTAGGATGTTACAGCCCGGACAGCTGGACAGCCAGGTAGGCAGGAAGATTGGTTGCATGTTCAGGCTCAGCATCATGGTCAATGGGGCTATCACAGGGCTCTCTCCTGGGACCTGCCCTGTCATCTTTCTCAAGGACCTGAAGGCAGTAGAAGGGTGCCCCGATAGCAGGATTGTGGATGACACCAAACTGGGAGGAGCGCTTGGGGCAGGGCTGCTATCCAGAGGGACAGACAGGCTGGGCAGGAGGCTGACGACATGCAGAAAAGGCAGAAGCCCTTGCCCTTCATAGGACTGTACGAGGCACAAATTATTTTCTTTAGAAAACACTACTGTTCTGAAGGAATTCTGTGAATCAACAAGCAACAAGTGACTCCAAGAGGCTCCAAAGGCACAAAGATCTGGCCCTCAGCAGATGACTATGAGAACGAGTTTCTCCTGATAAGTGAACAGGACCTGGGAAGCTCAAGACAGGAAGAGGCCAAGAGGAGTATCACAACTTTTGCTCACGCACATTAAAATTAAAGCAGGTTTCTTCCCAACCATCCCAGGTATCCTCATGTTCTCCTTCAGCGGGCACTGAAGGAGGCATGGACACAGGAAAGAGATGTTCAACAGCTGCTCTGCATTAAGGAACATTGCAGGAAGTTACTAAAAAGTCAAGACACTGCAGCAGCCAATTCCTTAAGTTTTTTATTTATCATTGAAGAAACACACAGCAGCAAGTTCTGTGTTGGCTTCAGTATGACCAGATAATTAATGGTTGTTACTGCACCCCAAAATTGAAGTCAACACAGCCATTACTACAAATTACTTTTTTGGAAAGGGGAAGAATTGACCCTGAAGACAAAGAATTGGGGAAAAGATTCAGCAATTTCTCCAAAACCACACATTTTAAATATGACAATATTTATAAATCTTTGAAAGGCATGAATTATCCAGTAATGGAAAAAGCGGCTGTGATATTGGCAACAGAAAATACATAGCCATATGCTTACCAAAACACTGAAACTGTAAAAGCTGGAAGTTTAGTGGTCGTACACTGCAGCAGATTCTGTTCACGGGAACAATGATGGCCAAACGGCCTCCCAGGCGGTATGTTTTCAAGCAAACCTGCAGAAAATATCCCAGTGTAGCTAGTGCTCATCATGTTTATTATATTTAATTCAAATTTAAACAACTTACTGAATTCAGATAGCAATAAAATATGTCTCTCGGAAACCGCCTGCCCTCAGAGATACCTGTGTAAAAGAGGGCTTTTATATTTCTCTATTTTTTTCAGCTAATTATGGAAATTGATTCAGCTCTGCTTTTTCAATAATTCCACTGTGTGAACAGAAGTGTTTTCAAATGCATGTTCTGTAACGATAATACCCCATTCCAAATTAAGAAAGACTAAAAATAAAAAGGTCAGCCTGTTTTGGTGCAAGATAGAAGCATTACTCAAGACAGCTGTTGGGCTTGCTTCTTTTTATTTTAGCAACAAATGACCCATGAAATAAGCATCATTTGAAATTTCAAAAACTGGCATTCAATTTCCAACCTTCTGCTGTGAGTTTTGTGCATGATCAATCTATATGAGTAATTCAAGCTCATGCTTTCATGTTACCTCAAAACATTTGTTAAAGAATTCCAATTCAGAATGTTTATAAGCACAAATATAATCCGTGGATTCAATCAAATCAAAGCTAAAACATTGGTTAAACTCTGTGATTTTTCACTTAACGTCGTACAGTGGTCCACCCTTCTTCATCTGTCTCATTTTTAGTGCGGCGAACGGGCTCACGCTCCTTTTCTGTTTTCCAGGAGCCCTTCTCCTTCTCTGCATCCCTCTCTCGATCTTTTGATGCTGGAGGGGGAGCAGACGCTGGAGAAGCAGCAGGAGCCGGAGCTGATCGCCGAGGGGTTTCGCGTTCTTCTCCACGGTCCTCTCTCCTGTCATCAGCACGTCGCCAGGAGCTCGCTGCAAACACAGAAGGACAATAAACCAACCTTTGTCATGCTCCAGCAGCATCCTGCAAGAGTTTAAACAAATATGCCTGGCCCTGAAAGTCTGATTTACTGGTTCTCAGTCTTGCCAAGAGGGAATACGATAGTGATGGCCAAGTGCAGGGCTTAATTTCATAGTGAAGTAACAGACAGGAACTACTCAAGCCTCTTTTCAGACTCAGGATTGTTTGAGTGTCATCTTTAGAACACAGGAGCTGTAATAAGAATGTTCTATTGATGTACATGGGTTTGTGATGTAAAATATATTCTTATATTATATTGTTATCAGAATTGGAAGCACAAAAGCATCTCTTTAGAAATGACTGAATTCTGACAAGAGTAAAACCCTAACTTAAAAACACTTGAGGAAAATGTTTATGTGTTCATTGTCTTAAAAGACAGGAAATTACTCTGCAGCCCACTGAAGACCTAATTCAGAAAAACAGAACTTCTTTGCTCTGATGGTGGCGAGACCCTGGCCCAGGTTACCCAGAGAAGCTGTGGCTGCCCAATCCCTGGTGTTTAAGACCAGGCTGGACAGGGCTTTGAGCCACTTGGTCTGGTGGGAGGTGTCCCTGCCCAGGGCAGGGGAGTTGGAACTCGATGATCTTTTAAGGTTCTTCCAACCCAAACCATTCTATGATTTTTGAAATCAGAGGTGCACCTGGCACTGGATCACATGGTTTCACTGGTAACAGCATTCACCATCCCTTACTATGTGACAGATTGTTCCTTTCCACCAAAAGGATGTTAAGAATTGTACACCAGCTGTGAGTGTACAAAGCTGTGTCAGATACCAAGATTTCTTGATGACACCTCTTGACAGCACCCTCCCCTCCCCAGGAAGCACCCACACTCAGGACAGGGACCAAACAGGACTCTGAACCTGAGGATGCCAGAACTGGCAGACATGGGATTTCAGGCTAAATATACTTGCCCTTACTGTATTTTTAGAATACAGCAGAGGATTAATAAATGTGCATAATTAAAACAGGGTAAGGTATGTAATTACAATAGGTTATTCATCAAAATCAATACAGTTAATAGTATGAAACCCACAAGGTCTTGTTTGGAAACATTTCCTTCATATTTTAATGGTCTTAAGAAATGAGTCAGGAATTACTTTCTGGGACATCTACCTTAATAATTTAAGTATAAGAAATTCATTCACCCTGAACATAATCCTACTATGAAAATTCCATACTAAAAATGTTACCCCTCTACTGCAGATATCAAATGCTACAATATAGAAGAGTACAACTAAAAAAGGTAAGATTCAAGGGAAAATTCTCAATTACACTAAACCTTCTTTCTATTACTTGGTTTATGCCAAGGGAGTTTAAGTGGCTGAAAATATAACTTCCTCCCATTTTGTCACATCCTAGCAACGCCAAGGCCCTATAGTGAATGTAAGCCTTTCAGAACACTAAAATAAATAAACATACGTTCTTCCCGGTCAGATCTGAGTGGTGGTCCTCGTCTGAGGGGTGGATCTCTGTCATCAGCACGTCGATCTCTCATGTCACGACCACCTCTGTCCCATTCTTCACGACGGCTTGAATCTCTCCAGCTAGAAGTCTCCTCAGCTGGGCCTCTTCTCCAACCAGCGTCATCCCTTTTGCCATTCAAAAACACAGAAAAAAGACTTAATGTTAAGATTTTACCTTTACTATGGAAAGAAGCAATCATAAATCACAACACAAATATTTTCAGGCCCAGGGAGATGTTTTAACACAATTACATGCTGCCAAACTTTTTCTGTTCTTCTGGAGCCTTGTATGAAATTCTCTTGATAACAGGTTAAAAAAAGAAAAATTAAAGCAGTAAAGCATTTTGGGATTCCTTCTGTAAACAGCTGCCGTTGTCTTAAAAACAACAAATCAAAAAGCCCCCAAAACACCACCACCCATTTACTGTCTTGAAGTGCTTGACTTCATACAAATCAACTGCTGTTCCTTTCACAAGGCGATGTCATGTTCTTTATCAGCAAGGCACCTTTTTTTGTTAACAGAAACATTCTAGAAGTATTTAAACAGAGAAGTCAAACCTGGGACGCCTGAAACGATCATCTCGATCAAAATCTCTGTCTCTGTCAAAATCGCGGTCTTTCTCATTTTCATCACGGTCTTTGTCTCTATCCCACTCGCGGTCTCCTGGAGGTCTGGAGTCTCGGGGAGGTCCCCAGCTGTCCTCTCGAGCCTTTTCTCTTTCTCTCCATCCTCCTGTAAGAAAGAAACAGTCAAAGGAATTTGTGACTGACCTCTGATCTCTCTGTGGACAAAGAAGCCTTTACTTCCCTCACAGAAACTGGTTCTTCAAGTTTTGATCTCCGAGGATCCAACTCAAGATGCTTGTAAAAAGTATACACATTGAGCAGGAGCCCCAGACAACACAGTAGAAACTGCTTAAAACGAAGGCATTGATCTGTGCCTCGTATATGGGACTGCCTCCCTGGGACATGTAGCAGAGCTGACTACACCCTGCAGTTTTCAGTCAGAAACAAGAAACTCTTTGAAGTCTTGCGCAAAACAAGAAGTGAAGGAGGTAGCTCAGAGAGCAAATTCCTTTGTGAACATCTCCAAGTGAGGGGACTTTAGGCAAGCAAATTTTTACGAACATGTACAGCTTCTTAAATCACTACTTTAAAATCCAACTACCATTTACAGCACATCCTGCAATTTTGTTCAGGTATTTGTGAATGGGAGTTCTTTATTACGCAGCCTTCTTTTTCCTTAAATAGGAAAAAGGTGAAAGCTTACTGGAGCGCAAGTATCGAGATTTATGATGGCTTTGCTGCAGGTTTGAATTAGTGCCTCTTTATAAAGTTGACATGGCACATAGATCTGAATAGAAGAACCATGCCATCAAAATAATATCTAACATTTAAACATCATCAACAGTTCTGAGAAGAATTCAAAACTGTTGTAGCAGTCACCATCCACAAGATTTAAGATTAGAAACAAACTGTGCAAGATGATTCCGATTGTGAGGAACCTTGGAAGGTCACCCGGTCCAAAGTCCTGCTCAAAACAGGGCTTTCAAGAAAGGTAGACGCAAAAGCAAATAAAGGAATGGTAAAAACAGGAATATCTTTGCACACATAAAAAAAGCTTATCAAAACCATTCAAGAGAGTCTGATGCGTCAAAATCCTCTGTAGGAGGAGGTTAATTTCAGATACACAGAGGGGGCAGGGAACAAGACCCAGGTATGGCAACCTAGTGAGAACGTTTCTCTCCCATCACAGCATTCTACTTGTGTGTTTTGTCTCTGCACATCCATAAATCACCAGCATTACTATGGGACCTTTAGGTATCTTCTAGGCAACCAACAGACTCTGCTTCATTTTTCTTTCTTCTTTTAGTTCAACCAAATTAAACGGTTTAATTATACTAACTAAAGGAGTGTGCAGGTCAGCCAAATTAATCCAGACATATTCAGAGTTGATTCTCCCATCTCTGGCACCAAGTACGTTATATTCGATCTGTACTGGGTTTAACACACACTTTGGAGGTTAGATTATTACAGTTTTGTGCATTTTTACCTGGTTTACCAAATGGTCTCCAAGGACCTGGCCTTGAATCATCACTGCTACGCCACGGACCCCTGTCATCATCTCGTCTGGAGAGCCTGTCATCATCTGCGCTACGCCACGGTCCCCTGTCGTCATCACGCCTTGACATCCTGTCGTCATCCATCCCTCGCCTGGGACCTCTGTCATCATCCATCCCTCTCCTGGGACCTCTGTCGTCATCTGCGGCGCGCCAGCTGCCCCGGTCATCATCCAGCCCACGCCTGGGTGGCCTGTCATCATCCAAAGCCCGTCTGGGAGGCCTGTCGTCGTCCATTCCTCGCCTGGGTCCTCTGTCATCATCTGCTGCACGCCAACTGCCTCTGTCATCATCCAAGCCGCGCCTGGGTGGCCTGTCGTCATCCAAAGCGCGTCTGGGTGGCCTGTCATCATCCAAAGCACGTCTGGGTGGCCTGTCATCATCCATTCCACGTCTGGGACCCCTGTCGTCATCTGCAGCCCGCCAGCTCCCTCTATCATCATCCAATCCACGTCTGGGCGGCCTGTCGTCATCCAATCCACGTCTGGGCGGCCTGTCCTCGTCCCCTTCACGCCTAGGTGGCCTGTCCTCGTCCCCTTCACGCCTCGGTGGCCTGTCCTCTGATGATTCCATAGAAGGACGTTCCTTTTCTTCTGCAGCACCACGTCGTGGCAGATCGTCCCCTCGCCGGGGTAAATCATCTCCTCGCCGGGGTAAATCATCCCCTCGCCGGGGCAGATCATCTCCTCGTCGGAAAGGTCTGTCATCATCTCTGGCTTCTCCTCGACGCCAGTCTCTGTAAAACCATAGGGAATGAGCAAAAAGTAGAAGCTAACATCCAGGAAAGCTTTACATATCAGCTCAACAGTGTCAAACCCCTCAAGGCCATTTCTAAATGAACGCCCTTGATGTGTGGTTGTAAACACATTTACAGAGCTTGCAGTTTCAAAATACACACATTCTAACTGCCCTCACTGCTATGGAAATGTGGTGATCACCATCCCCACAGCTCAGTAGAGACTGAATGGTTTATTACCTCCTTCAAAACTACAGTTTAAAGGTGGTAACTGCAGTCCTTTGTTGGTTATCTGCTGCAACACAATGGAGAAGAGGTTTGGCTTCTACACAAAGCCTCATCTGACAACCTCCAGCTAGGTGTCAAAGAACCAGTACTAGAAAACCCACAACCATCAAGCAGGTGTCCCCTTCTTTCCACACATGCCAATCCCTATTTTCATAAGCTTTGGCACAATTTTAGCCCAACAGCTGAGCAATACTTTCCCTGACACGCATCCACAACTGGATTTGGCAGGACAACATAGTAAACTCATGACTTGACCCACTACTGCTCCCTGACAGCAAGCAGGGTGCTGGGCTCTGGCTGGCCATCAGGGCTTGCTCAGACTCTCCTTATTGGGATGGGCACGGGAAGTAAAGAATTGCTGGGAATTTTCCCTGGGTTCCTGAGTCATCAGTTCATCTTTGAAATACGTTTGGATTTGTAACACTGAAAGATCAGACCCTACTGGGCCTTCCACTTGTCATTTCTCTGGACACAGCGTTTAGTTTAATGTTTACAGGATTTTACAGATATTTTTAGACCATAAACCTCAGCTTTGCCAACAGGTTAATTTCTTTATTTCAAGAAAACAGTTTCTAAAGACTAAAAATAGTTTTATTGCTGCTAGTTCCTCAGCAATAAAAGAAAACAAGCAATAGTACATGACAGAAAAGTGCCCATATGGGCTTCTGAGCAAGAGAAGAGAAACTGCTCTGGAGTTGAACCTCATGGATTAAAAAAAAAAGACACAAGACAAAACAACAAAACAAACAAAAAAACCCCACAGGTTTAGAAATCCACTATGCTGCTAAAACATAAACAAAAGAACAGCAATGACTTGCTACAAAACAACAGATGTAGGACTCCAAGAGGTGAGAACAAAGAGGCAACAGTTTGTGACAACTCTGCATCACAAGAATTTCGAGGAATTGTGAGCAGCCTATTTCCTAGTTTTAGAAGAATAAGGGAGAATGTAATTACCATTGAGCTGTGAGATAAAGACACGACATGGAGACTGTCATCTTCCATTTAGACTCAAATTGGATAATGTTCTCCGTTGAAAAATCTGATTGTTTTGATGTAGTCAATGTAGAGAATATAAAGTTCATCAAATGAACAAGTATTTATTCATACTTGGCTATCATTTGAAGGGTTTAGGATTTTTAAATCTATTTTTAAACTATTGCTACTCTAATGCTAAAACTATTACTTGCAGGTGAAATTATGCCTCTTGGTTTTTTACATTTTTTTCCTTGTTTGACAAGTTTAGTGCTCGTATTTCAGCGTATGTCCTTTCCCACTGAAATTGAGTCAAACAGCATCTGACAAATGAGTAAGAACAGAGATGCATGAATATTAAGAATATTAGTGAACAGCAGTCGCTGCTAGTAACGCAATCCAATTTCTATTACAGAAACCTTTTTTCAATGCCCTCTAAAAACCTTACACGCAGATCTCCAAGAGCTGAAAACATGCAGACAGCTTTACTAAATGACGCTGGAATTTGGTGGCAAAATTCACACTATAGAGTCTACCCCTGTTACAGGTTTATGACTATTTTTTCTCATCTTTTAATTCAGGTACCAACAGCAGAGACAAAATAAGTGGCGAACTCCCCTTTTCTCTACATTTTGGCTTTTTTAATATTTCCTGACAATAAGCACATAAGCATTTGTTGATCCTTTGGGACAGCACTCTCTGGCAGTAATAACTCTAATGAGCTGTACTAATTATGACAGCCTGCAGGTCTGCCCTGTCACTTCCAGTGAATACCAGGTCTATACTGGTTGTCTTTTCACCGTTTCAATGAGCAAGTGTCTAGTTCAATACATCTGTATCCAGCACGTTTTCACTTTAGCGTTAAAATCCACGTGAAGGCAGACTGGGGGCTACTGAAGAATGCAGAATTGCACCTTTCTTCTGCTGTTATGTCTGAACATAATCACTTTTCCTTTGTTATTTCTTAAGTTAAGCAAAAAGAAAGTAATTGCTATCAGCATTTCCTTTTAGTAAAGGAAAAGGCAGAAGCAAAATTTTACCAAACATGCTACATAATAATCCAAAGGATGCTGTCCTGAAAAGTAAAATTACTGTTAAGAAAATCAGTTCTGCTCTACTTCAAAATTAAGGATCTGTCCTGGTTTAACTCCTCCATAGTCATTTGGCTCAGTTTCTACCGCAGTTGAATGAGAAATTACTAAGACAAGAATTATTCAGAAAAACTCTATGCTGTAGTGATTCAAAAATGAGTATGGGTCACTTGGATAACTCTGTTGTGGAAAAAAAAAAGGTTGAAACGTAGACATAGATGCATAAAACACTCCTGCAATATGTTAACAGTTAAACTTCATCCAGGAGTTACATCCAATTTTTGATTTTGCAATTCACAAGAAAGCGGATCGCTACCAGGAATGGCAACGCGGGTTTTAAAGAAAGACTGAACAGCTGTTTTGTTTATTGAAAGACCATACTCTTTTCATATATTCTTATTTCATATAAGAAATTACTAGAGGGAAATAGTAAATTAATGTGCTTCCACTGGAGTCAAGAGTAAGCTGTAAGTCAATTTAAATTGCTGCACTGGAAATTAAGTTTAGACATTTATAAAAATCTATCCAGCTGGATGGCTAATTAAGTAATAGAACATATTGTTAATTGGAACAAGCAGTAGTATCTCCATCAGCACAGGCCTTTAAGAACAGGTGGTCCAGAAATATTTTAGGTACAGCTCATACTGTTGTGGAACAGAGGGATGGATAAACATTAAAGATCTTGTTTTCTACAACTGTAGAAACTACAACTTTAGTTATCAGTGAATATATCCAAACCCCATCAAATAGATAGATGTGAACAAGCTGCTTTTTTTTTTCCCCCCAATACCAGAGTACCTTCAGAATACTGTAATGCTCTTCCTTCAGAAATCCTTCCTTCTCTGTTCAATACAATCTTTCAGAACTGTTTTAGTTTATGGCACCTATTTTCTGCTCTGTGACTCACTCTGTAACTTGAATAGTTTAAGCCTCTGAATTCTGACTTTACTCTTCTCATATATTACTGTCAGTTTCCAACAGTTTCATCATCTAGGAACCCTGCACTTGTTTGTCATCCTTCTCCAGTCTGCAGGTATATTTGATTAGGACAGAAATTTTTCATTTAAAAAAGAAACCAAGTAAGGAACTTGTTTATCCTGTGCAGAAGGTGTCTGGTAGCTTTAATATATCTAAGCTAAATAAAGCAGGAATGTTATCTGAATGCAATTCCAAGATAAAACATCTCTGTGACATCCTTACAAAGCAATTTTTTAACAGAAAGTAGCTTTCAGAGATGTAAAGGTATGAGTTACTACTTTAGCAGCAACAATAAAAAGGGAGCCTACACATTTTGCACCCAGTACAACTGGTGCTCAGCAACCCAATGATTACCTTTCCACTGGTGCTCGTCGCCACTCAGATTCTGTCTCACCACCTCTTCTCCAGGAGCTTTCAGACTCCCTATCGCCCCAACGAGATTCCTGCGTATCAGAAGAAATTAGGGACATTCTTCCTGAATACTTTAAGATTTTCAACTCCTTTCAGAGCCTACTATGTCATTAAAAACTCCCTTGTTAGACTGTAGAGAATACTGAACTATCAGGTATTTGAATAACTAAAATATGGTCTCCCATTGCTGGAAAAGACAAAAATTTAACCTATTTCTAAGACAATGGTTTATTCCTTAATTCCACCACAAGAAGCAAATTAGGTAAACCATATGAAGTACCTGATTTCACATCATCACACCACACCTTTAGGAAAGGGATTCCCTTTTTAAACCACCCTTTGGAAACTGTTTTTATCTGTTAAAGTCTATGCTACAATATGGGGAAATAAATAGTCTGTGCAAGCTCTTGCACATTCACTACTTCATAAGTGTCTACTTAAATGCTTTTGAAATGACCCCATCAACCAGACGTAAGCAAAGAAAGAATCCCGAAACTGCAAATGTCATTTTTTCAAGTGGTACAGATCTCTCAGAACCTGACCCAGCTTCTCCATATATTAAAGTGCCCCTGGCCAGGAGTACCACTTAAGTGAAAAATACCAGTAATAATTTTCCTGATAGACTATCGAAACAATTAATACAAGCTCTGATCACTTCCCTCCATAATGTTAATCAATGAAGTCTTTATTTGTTTAGTTTTTAAACAGCTCAGAGATCTTTAGTAGTTTCTTTGTTTCACTTTATTATTAAGTTACGGATTCCAGATCCTGATAGCGAGTTGAAACTATGTGATAATTACTCAACTACATTAGCTATTTATGCTACAACTGAAAAAAAAAAATAATATTACCCTATGATTTTTCAATGCTACCATCTTATTCCGAATAATCTACCATAGAAGCAGCAGTCAAAACAAACCTGCAAGTATTACCCACCTTCCTTGAAAATGGGTCATCCAGACCTCTCCTTTCTTCTTCTCGACGACGCTCTCTTTCTTCTATCTCCATTTCTCTTTGACGTTTTTTCTTCTCCAGTTCTTCCAGTTTTTTGACACGTTCCTGGTACTCACGCTGTTCCTGCTCACGTTTTTCACGCTCAATGCGCTCCTTTTCCTCACGCTCTGGAGTCACAAACATAAACAGAACGTATTACAGATACAAATTCCATTACTTTGCTGTATCCACAGAAGGGTGACAGAATACAATATCTCTCCTTTGACTCCTTATTAAAAATAAAAATCCAAGCATTTCACAGGATGCATTTGGCATTTAACTAACTACAGAATCTTCTTTCTAGAAGTGTATTAAGTCAAAAGCCATAGGAACCCTGAAACATCTATTTATATGACATTTTGAACAGCAGCTAGCAAGAAAGGAAAGAAAAAGTTCCAATACTCATACACTAATTCAATGTACACATCACAAACATGCCAGCTAAAGTATCAGTAACTAGCTTGGCACAGCAGCGGATCCTTTCCTTAGAAAAGGTCAAACCAAAAAAACAGCTGCCAGTGTCAGAAATTTGATATTCAGGACAGCTTGGGTTTTGTTTGTTTGGGTTTTAAACATTGTGTGATTATGAACTGTATACATATACAAAATTTTCATCCACCAAATGCCAAGTAGAACAGAAATTTCCTTTACAAGATGCCTATCATCTCTTCTAAAGCCCTGAGGCAAAATACTAGACAAAGCAAAGTGTGTGAGTCACAGTTCTGGAGTTCTTGATCTGACACCAATGTTCCCTTTCCATTCTCTTGAAGTTGTGCACAGACAAGTGGGCAGAACTCAAATCAAACGAGAAGTTGAGACTTTAGTTTTAGTCATTAGCCTTTCTTATTTTATCTCCTCTATTCATGTGTGGGAGAAGGGGAGTGCAGTAAACATTCACTTGCTTTCTTTTTCCCTTCCTCCCATAAAGCTTTACCTTCAACTCTGCTGTACACACAGCAGCGTTCAGAAGGTGCATTACGTAAAATCTAACAGTAGATTTAAGAGCAACAAGAGCCTTCACCACTAACTGCGAGTGGAAAGACTTCCTCCAATATTGTGAAACAGGAAAACCAGAAGTTCGCTGCGTACACACCTGGGATGGGTCATGGACGCAAAAGGATAAAATATTCAAAGTCTTGATTATACCTTTAAGCAGCTGTTCTTCTCGTAATCTTTGCTCTTCCTCCTCCTTTTCTCTGTAGTAAGTAATGCGTCTCTCTTCTTTGCGTTGTTTCTTGCGTTCCTCCAAACGATTGCGCCTCTCTTCTGCCAAACGTTCCTGGAACTGTTTGAGTTTATCCTGAAATACACAGAATACATATGAAAACACCAGAACTGTAATGTTTAAGAGCTAGACAGTTACACAGATTGCTAAATAAAGCTGCAGAGAAATACAAAACAACTGCAACATGCTAACTTTGCTCCACTGAAAAGCAACTACTTGTTTGCCATTTCAGCCTCTTCTGCAATAAATTTTGCATAAGGGAACATACTCCTACTCAGAAGACAATCGGCATGCACAATTTTAGTCCTTTTACCTGCTTTTTGGGAAAGTAATTACCTGACTAATAATCTATCAACAGTCTCAGCAAATGTAGAATTTTAAAAGCATAGAGCAAGAAACAAAGACACAGTTATTCCCTGCCCTCAGTCTAATTTGTAAATAAATTGCGCAAAACCCCCCATAACTTGAAGTTCCAAATACTCAGACTATCAAAATAATTTCCAGATTCAAACAAAAAAAGATGAAGAAAAACAAGACAAGTACTTCTGTCTGTTTCTCAGCTTTGGTACTATTGCCAGCAGTATTCCATCACCACAGTAAGTCCAAGTATTTGTACAGACACAGCCGGCTGCTCCTATGCTACCCAATGACCTCTAACTAATAGCTGCATTGAAATAATTTACCTTTTATTTTCCATATAAGCTATTCCAAAAATTGTCAAAAATTGCGAGTGATACTATCTAAAAATTGATGCAAGAATATTTTATATATTTTTTTAAAAAGCCAAAAGAGTAAGTAAACAATTCCAGAATTCTGAGCCATTCTAGATACTAATTTGTTTCTAGATTTCATGAAAATCTAGAAACTTCCTCACTTTAGGGGAGTACTTTATTAAAGTACCATATCTCACATACCTCGTAAACTGTTCGCCGTGATGCTTTGAGCCTGGCTTCAAATAAATCTCTATCTTCCAACATCCTTGAGAGTCTGTTCTTATGCTCAAGGGCCTTCTCACGCTCCAACTGCAAAGTAGTGATCTAAAAATAGATAATATAAGAAATAATACAATGTAAAAATTACTATACATTTGCATTCAATCTACCTCAGCCACTCAAAAGAGAAATTCTTTTTTCCTCTTTCAGATCGTGGACAGAAGATACCGCTGTCTGCCAGCACAATGAAATCGTGAATCATCAACTTTTTCCCTTCTCTCTTGGACTGAGCTGAGGAAAAAAGATTCACTGCTAATGGATTTTATCATCTGAACAAAAGATTCTTACCCTTTCTTCTTCTTGTTGCTCCCACAGCTCCATATCATGAACTCTTTGCTCCTCGTATGCAGTCTTTATTAAAGGAATTTCTTCTAAGCGCTTCGCTCTTTCAAAATAGTCAATCTAAACAAAGATAACGCACCTTTAGCACGTCACAACACAAAGATCAAATCTGGAAGACTCAAATCTTCAGTGTCCCACAAAGAAAACCCCAATATCTGGAGACCTGTCCATTGTATCTGATATATTATTATGTATGAACAACCACCAAGAATTCCCGCTGGTCTCTCAAACTCACAGTTCAACTGCATCCTTTCTGAGACAGACAAGAACTGCAAGCAGTGCTCCAGATACAGAACACCAAGTTCTCATGGCTGACTAGCTTCAGTTTGGAGCCCATCACTTAATATGCAAAGCTAAAGACTGAGGGATTTTCCCACACACACTTTCACTACATTAGGTATTTTATATCTATGTGAACTGAACTACATCCATACATCCAAAGACTTTTCCCCACAAACACTAAGTTTTCTTTGGTGAAGAACTTTGTAAAAAAGCTTTTTGGAAGAATCCACCACAGTTACACCAGACCACCCCTACTCCTATGCTTGTTCTGAGAGCTCCAGGGAACCAAGAGGAAGCCTTGACTTGCAATTCTTCAGCTGTGCTGCCCTCTCTGGGTAGATGATATTTACCCAGGTAACTACTAATTCTACTGTTTAATCTTCTATTACTTTGCCCAGTATGAACACTGTGCTGAGAAGCCTGCAGCATAAAACGTCCTCATAGGAACCTTTTTATGTAACTTAAAACTGACTTGCTACCAGAAATTGTCAAGTAAACTGAATTACCAACTCTACCCCATAACCTCTGAAGTCCTGAGCGAGTTTCACCTTGCCCAGGCTGTATTTCTGTTTACTATGACAATGTGTTACTCACACTTCTATAGTCACCCAGGCTTCAGGCTGATCCTATTCTGCTACCTAGAAGAGCTCTAGCAGTGGAATTTCCCCTGTTTCAGCGAGGACTAACACAACTAATTAAATTCAGCTTCTCTGTAATGGCCTCACCTTCTGTGAACATTTAATTTTCTCTGAATATTGTTCAATTATAAGTCTTTCAAACTAAGACTCAGTTCACATACAGCTTAAGGGTCCATTTTTAAATCAACTCCATTAATTAGAACAGAACTGTGCACTATTACTAGAAACTCAGTTTTTAAGCCTTTTAGCCTTTTATCTTTTTTTAAGTCTCAAACAATAACATTTTCAACACCAATATTATGTATGTATATAGGAGTTCATAATGACTAACTAAAGCATTGTATAGACACGGGTTTCTACCCTTTGTATTTTGTACCTTTTTCTCCTGATTCTTCAGACGTTCCTGAAGTTCCTTCTTTTCTTTTTCAAGTTGTTCAACTTGTTTAGCCATAATGAAGTCAGGATCCAATTCTTCAAGATCCTACAACCAAGTACAGTTATCAGTACAAAAAAAAATAACATTTGTAATAGAAAAATATTTATTTATAATTCGCTGCAATTTTTCCCTTAATTTTTAAACTAATTTGCTTCACAGACATTCTCAGTTTCTTTTCCAGGTAACTTGTATAAGAACACGAAATTCAGGCAGCCTAGCAACGTAACACCACAAACATATAAAGCTCAAAACTTGAAAAATAAGTTGTCTACCTCAATATCAATGTCTTTAAATGCTTTGGCTCCCAGTTCAGTCTTCTTAATCTGCTCCAAGCGCTCACGAACAGTCTTCTTTTTGATTTGTTCATGCTCTTGCAGGATACGCTCCTTCTCTCTTTCCTTTGCCTCCTGGCGCAGTCTCTCCTCTTCAGCTTTCCGGACTTTTTGTAATTCTGCTTCACGTTGTTCCAGTTCTTCTTTTTCACGCTGAATGTTTAAGCTTTCAAGGCGCTCTTTTCTTTCCTCTATAGTTTGACGACGCGCAAGAATACGCTGATGCTCCTTCCTTGAATTTTTCAGGAAGGCAGTGACTGCCAGCTGATGCTGTTCTTCCTTCTCTTGCTGAATTAAAATTAAGGATAAGGCAATGATATGAGTAGAATCTCTTTAAAAAGGCAGAAAATATAGCAAATGCTTCTTAAAGAAATCCCAAGGTTAGTTTTATTCTCCACACTTGCCAACTACATGGAAGTACAACTGTAATGGCAAACCTAGTCACTCAACCCAGTGGAGTAACAAGACAATACCAACTGATTAGAACCACTTGCTAATGGAGAAAGTTGACTGTATCAGATAATATTCCATGATATATCTTAACTAAGCTATTTTCACACTTTTTCCTGTCAAAAATACTGCACACCTGTATTTTAGTGATATTTAAGACTCTAACTGAAAAGGGTTGGGGGGTCAGTCTTGTCTATCTCTACATGTGTTAGCAAGTGTAGCATCACCTGTGTTGTGTTTCACCAAAGCTCCCTTGTTTTTAAAGTTGGGTTTTTTCCCAAACACACTAACATAAAAGAAAAGTATCTTAATTGACATAAAGCACTGTGAGATGATAAAAAACCTGATGGGTGTCTCTCAAAAACTTAGGTATAAACACTGTATATAAAAAGGACTAGATTTCTAGACACTAGCATATAGATTTTTCTCTAAGATTCTTTAAGCATCCTTCTAACCACTCCAGCATTTTCCTCTGAAGAACCTGCACAGCTCTCTCTAGAGATTCCTGCCGCACACATGAAGAGGTATAATTGTGCTGGCTCAGGGAGTTGCCCATTTTAATGAGCCCAGTAAGCAGTAAAACTGCTCACTACACTCCCTCAGTCACGCTGCTCCTGAAATGTGAGTTACCTCAGAGGTATTTTTAGTCATCTCTCACTTCTAGGGCACTCAACAAAACCACTGAAACTTCTTTCTTTGTTGCCAATCTGTAAGCACTTAGAAGATTAATGGAGGTGCCAGAAACACAAGCATGAAGAGCTTGAGATTAATTTAACAATTTTGTGTATTATAACTATTTTGTCAGAAATTAAGTTTGTAACCACCTGAAAAAGTGACAAGTTTTGATCAGAAAAGGAAAAAAGGACATGGACTTGTTTTGTGGCTTCTCTAACCACGCTGTTTGATATTAACCTTGATACTGTACCCCAGTTTTACAAGTGCAATTACTAGCATTTATGTCTTATTCAGCTAATTGTCCCAACATGTTAAATATAAGTCTATTTGTCATTTCTATCTATGGATGCACAAATAAAGCATGTTTTGTTCTTTCAAACCAACAGTCCGTCTGTTTAATACCAATCACTAATAAAATCCTTTTAGGGGAAAGCCTGTATGGACATATTTTCATCTATATATCTTTCTTTTTTCATCTATATTTCACACCATGAAAGAGCTAATGGATGTTCAAGCTAAGCTAAAGAAGCTGGCATTAGATGCCATGATACAGTCCTACTACGTGTTTGTATTTTAAGAATATCAGTTAGGATATTAATCTGTATAAAGAATCTAACATGGACATTTTGCTATCAGCCTTTTTTGCCATGTGGAAAAAATATTTGATATGTTTGTTATGAAATCTTTCATAAACACAAAGCAAGAGAACAAATTACCACTGCTCATTAAGAGAGGTGAAGGTTTAACTTGCTACAACCAAGGCAGGTTGGAAATCCGAGACTGATTAACACCTTGCACCTACAGGGCTCTGGAGAACCTGAAATGTGAGCTCATCGGTGAGTCCGACCTTGAAGCCAACAGCCCCAGCGAGGAGGACAGGGAGTGACAAGGACAGGTCACTTCTCGAGTTGTGCGATTGTTTGTTCATGCTTTTGGATTCCGCTATGAAGTTACATTCCAGGTTCTTCAAGACAGCTGTTTCTCAGGAAGAATAAAGGAAGCAGGCTCTTGGATTTTCAAAAATGCATGTAAAGTTGTAAACAAAGCCCAGCTCTGTAGGCCTTTCTAAGGGTAAGTTATTATTTGGTATATCCTAAACCTGATATATGCAAGACTGGCAATTTAAACTCAGGCCTCCTGTGTACATTTTGACATTTTAGCTATGACCAAACACTAATTAGTTGGTTGCATTAAGAATGACTTCTTCTTCTTCACAAGCACAAATAGCTGACTACCACCACCTGAAAAAAATGAAATGAAGAGGTACATCTAATCTGAGCAGACACATTCATGAGAATATAAGCTTTGGTGTAAGTGTCAAGTTATTAGATTACATTTCTACTTAATCCACAGGTAAATAAAGGCAGCCCATAGTTACTGTCAAATTAGATGAGAGTGTTAAAACAATGCTCTGAAAAACAGAACAACACAATTCTTAAAACAAAAACGTGTACAAAAGCACCAATTGCTATGTACTCAAATCCTTGCAATGTCAGGTTAAAATGATCGTGAGAAAGCTCACTGCCTTTTCTATGTCAGGGAAAGGGAAAGAAAGTTAACTCCTTTGAGTATGATCTCAAACTTCAAAACCAGCTTGTCTTGCTAAACCAGAAAATTTAGGTATTTTAAAACAGGTGAATATGTAACAGATGCAGAAGGTACTTTGTCATTAATAAAAACACTAATGCGACACCACATTTGTATATATTAACACCCCAAGGATCAATTACTGCTCTGAAGCAGTAACAATATCGATTACCACTGTACTTAGGACAAACAAGTTGATCAGACAAGCAAATAAATAACAAAAGGCTGCATAAAACCAACCGATAAATATCACACAACACACATGGGGGAAACGTCAGAACTTGTTAATATTTTCAGAAGACTTAAAATGACTTACCAGTAAGTGAGGAGGTTTAATGACTGCAAGAGCCTTAGCCAGAGCTGAGGACATAGCAGTCAACTGATTTCTAATTTGCTCAGAAGGCATACTTTGCAGTTGAGGGCCTAGTGGAGCATCTTCTCTAGTACTGTAATTCAAATCTGAGCCAAAACTCAGTGTCCGGGTAGTATGATCAAGGCGAACCTTTGAGGGGGCAAAAAAGAGGGAAGAAAAATGATTGTTATTTATTAAATAATGCCCCTGTTGTTCTGCCTATGACCAATATGAGCCAACGGAAGTTCTAAGTAGAAATGACTTTTAAAAAAAGCTTTAGCTATACCAGACTATGAGAAGTGCCAAATTAGTCAAAAAATAGCACTGTGAATAAAAGTTTGTTTGATTTCCATGGTTTAAACAAAACAAACAAGCAAAATCCCCAAAACCAAATAAAATCCCTGGAAGAGGCTGAACTTTCAATGATTCTGTGGAATGAGTGAGCACTGCAAGACAAGTTGTTCTTGCCTCTTCTCCACATTAGAAATACGCAAAACAAGAATATTACTTTAATGCAAACAACGTAATGCATTTAAAATGTAAGCTAAACCCGTGTATTAACGTAAATAAATTAACTCAGCTTTACCTAAAAATGTAAATGGGTAATTAGGAAGCAACTGCAACTAAAAACTACTTCTGTCCCAACACCAGCTTAAACACTCCATTACAGGCTGTTGTTCTTTCAATACAGACAAATTTGCCAATGCTGTATCCTTCAACAGCAGCTGAAACATCTCCGACATTGGTGCTTTACTTCATCACTTGGTTAGACAAAAAGGGAACTTCAGCAACCACCAGGCTCTTCAGTCTCCCACAAGGAACTCGGCACAGTCAAAAATTCACATCCCTGTTTGCTAGACTTGATTCGGGATATTCAGACTAAACAACTAGGGCTCACGGGGCAAGTTTCAGCAATTTTTTTTTACTTCTACTGGACTTAGATTAGTGGTTGTGGACCTAAATCAAAAGTAGACACCAGAACGCAAATACTCAGTTCTTTATATACCATCACATGCATCTTTTCCTCTAGCTTATCTACATCTATCAAAATCCGTATCTTCCTTCAGGTTCGATGTTAACCAGTTACAGATGAATCCATACATCATCTCACAAAAGTCTTTTTACAGCACTTACTTGTAAATCACAGTGTCTGGCTGCATCAACGATATTACGTTCCAGCTGGAAAGCATCAACAAAAGGAACCAGGCTAACCAGACGAGAAAATTCAATGCTTTGATAAATCTGGGCCACCTGTACATGAACAGAAACATTAGGTATTTTTCTTCATTAAGAGATCAGAAATACAAGTTGCTGTATGGGCTATAAAGCTAACTTACTATGTTGTCAACAAATTAATGTACACGTACTAAGGCAATGACAAATACTCTATCAGGATTTTATCTGTGTACCATATTCAAACTTAAACTAAGATCAAATGTCATTCCTGAACGGCTTCTTTGTATGAAGGAGACTGGCAGCAGTAACTACATACAGCTATGCCGCTAATTAGCCTTCAACTTTTTCTTTAGCACACCAGAAATAACACTGCTCATCACTTGTAACGAAAGCAGGTCAATGAAATGTGCATTTTATAAAACACCTAAACATAAAAACCCAAAATATCCCACCCAAACCTTGCTCAAAAAAAAGTTTTAAGAAACAATTAATGACGTCATTAAGGTATCAGATCCGTAATGAAAATCTAGATAAGAGATTAGGCCACTGTATGCAGCCAGTGTTAAGTACAGGTACCGTGGCTGTACCTAAACAATGTACAAACCTGAATATGTAAACTATATACTGGAAAGAAGTATTTAAAAATCATTAATTTGATAGAAAAAAAAATTACTTCAGCATGGCAGCTTCCATTTTTGCACAGCATTTTCTAACTATTGTAGACTTAATATATGTTCTCTATACTCATACCTGCTGCAGAAGGCGAAGAATGGTATTGTTTTGCAGGTGAGGAACATACAGCTGCAGTTCAGGCTCCTTTTCAGCTTGGTCTTTCACCCAGTTCAGAACCTATCAAAATTCTGAAAGGTTACTCTATCTGCACCAACTCCTAAAAATTTCAAAATTTAAAGCACAAAGTATATTTCTTAAATACTTCTGATTTACAGCTCATGAAAAAACAGCACTTCTGTCCAGACACTACATTGTTTTAGTGAAGTGCATCTTTTGGTCAGAACACTTTTATCTATAACTGATCCCTAACAATCTTGTATGAAGGCGACTGACAGCACTGGCAACAATTACCACACTGCTAATTTACCTTCAAGTTCTTTTTAGCACCTCAAATATCTTTGTTCCCACTATCAAAGAAAAAGAACATGATGTGCTTCACCAATTGCAGAGTTTATATTAACCTTATCAACAGCTCTCACATTAGTTTATGTCCGACACCATATATCTGAATAGCAAAAACAGACATTAGTGTGTTGTACCACTTCCCACACAAACCACTTGCATGTATATGCACGCATGTGCCCAAGTTCTCATTTCTGCATCATTTAGCAAGATTTAACGCAGATGTAACTCCATCAAAACTTTCTGATACATTCCCAAAACCACACCTTTCTAGGGGCCCCCTGAATTGCACTCTAGAGACCCAAATGAATTTTCATTCTATTTCAATAGGCTAGTGCACTACGTACTTCATATGATACATACATGGCACTGGAATGGAATTTGGCCAAATAAAGCCCGACATTGAAAATCCCAGTAATGGACAAAGCTTGTTGGTATTTATCAGAAATCAACATTCAAATAACAGACTATTAGTCAAGACCAATTACTATAGACACAGAGCTACAAAACTTACCTTGCTGACACGGCCGCATAACTTGAGCGGGTGGAAGTCTACTTCAAGCCAGTTGTAAAGTTCTTTCACTTCTGGAACAACATATTGCACTACGTTGAACCTTACCTACAGTCAACAAAAAAAAAAAATTCCAAGATCTCAAATTACATGCAGTATTAAAAAATAGTTACATTTTAAGAATTTTATATTCAAGAACTTAAACAGGCACCATATGTAGCTTTTAATATAGGAGACTGCTGATTTTTTATTACAGCATTTTTAATTGCAGTAACACTACCCTACACCACTTAACTGTATTTAAAAATGGAAAAGCAGGCAAAACCTATACAAATAAGATAAATATTTGGACTACAGCACCACCCCTCAACTTATTAGCCATTTCTAAGATGTAAAGTCCTACTACACATTGTAGATCCACACATCTCAGTTCAAAGTAAACTTCAGAAGCTTTAAATACTGGTTTTAAGGTAAACTGGAGAGGTATCAGAAGAAGAATTAATACAAATTGTAAAATGAACCTTGAATTAAGTTTTGGGCATACATGTGAATGACCGCAAGGAACTCGAGCATACTCTGAAAATACTTAACTGGGACTGAATGTCTCGTTTGCTTAAGAATGTCTGGGAAGGTCTGAAGATAAATAAATCTAACCTCCATTCTAATTAAACACAGGAAAATTTTGAAAATCACTTTGATCTTTATAGTCTGCTGTTTGATATATGACCTGTGCTTATACAATATACATTTAAACAAGAAAAATAAACACTTGGTTCAGATAATTACACACCTTAGAGAAGGGGATAAAACATGAAGTTCTATCTCACATCCCTCAGTTTCAGACCCCTCAGAGTTTCAATATGACATTTGTTACTGGGGTGACTTAAGGGACAATGATTGCACCTGACTCTTCAGTGCAGACAAGCATTCAGGGCTCCCATTACTGCTGCTATTTCCACACAGTCCTTCCTGTTAAACCGAAATTTTAACACTACACCGTAAGTCTTACAATTAACCATACAGCTGTTATAACTTTTAAACTGTTGACCCATAACTAAGCACAGTGCTGTAGAAGGAAAACAGCCCAAAAAGAGGACTTGGGTGTTTAAAAGCTGCTCATCTGAAGACTGCTACCTACCATATCATTAATGAGACTGGCACGTGTAGGTGGGGCCTGAAGACCCAACAGTGTTGCCAGACGTCGCTGCTTCTCAACAATGATGCCATCCATATCCAGAAGACGAGCAATATCCGTTCTCTCAGGAGTTATAGGAATCGATAGAGTGGCCAAAAGGACTCGAGTAGACATCCTGTTGATAAAGTATAACCACAAAAGATGAACTGCAAGAGAACACTAATGAATTCCTCTTCACACCCGTGCCAATTCAAGAGTAAAAATAAATAGCATTCATGATACGGAACTGTGTAAAAATACCAGCAATAAAAGACACCAACTGCACCGTAAGAGTACAGAATGCAGTGTTCTTCAGTAAGCACAGGAAAGATTTTTATAATGTCTTTTCATTATTTACATACTTGTTGTGTGTATATACATATGTATATGTATACAGAAATGATAAAGAAATTTAAGTCGCTCCTTTATAAGAAGTTATAAAGAAATTTAAGTCACATTAAAATACCATAAAACAATGTAAGCAGCAGAAAGCAAATCCATACCAGTCATTTTGATTGCATTGATTTTTACAATTTACTAGGAAGCCCAATGTAAATTTCGATGTAATGATACAAGTGATACCAGATTCTGATTCTATGAGGACATGTACATGAACATCAGAGGTTAATGCAGCCAATGATTATGCACACCTCAAAAGCCTTGCCAGTATCACACTTGTTACTGAAAAATTAAAGGCCATTTGGCTATAGAGGCTTTTATATATTAAGGAAAAATTTGTATTAGTTATAATGAAATCTTGTGAAGTAAATGCCACTATTCAGAAGAGAAAAAGGAACCAAAACACAGATACTAATTAACTTGCTCAGCTCCCCAGCCAGTAAAAGAGAAGGAAGCTTGACTAAAGTGATCCTGATGTTTACATTACTCACAACACAGCTTTGTAAAATGCCCTTCTTGCTCTAGGCTTCTTTTGAAGCAATAGGTACCGGCCATACACACCATGGGTATGCTACTTCTGGGGTGCAATTTAGGTTTTTTTTGAACCTACGGGGTTAAAAATATAAACTAAAATCACATTAGACATCTTTCCCCACCTCTGCATCTCCTCTTGTGTAAGGTTCTTTCGCATTTCTCTTGATAAGTGATAAAGTCGGTGAAGCGTGGATGCATGAAAAAGAGCATTTCCTGATTTCCAGAAGACAGTTGAAACTTTGTGATAGTAATTTGCCATCAGTTGTGGTTTGGGTGGTTTCTTAGACAATGCAAATAACCCATGGATATCCTCCACTGCTTTAAAAGCTTCCTGAAAAAAAAAAAGAAACCAACGCTATTTTTAGGAATTTTTGTGTAACACCCAAGAAAGGGAAAAATACACATTCAGTAGAGGTTGTAAGGCTATAATATATTTAATACCACTGAACGCAGTGATATTCAGTTTCGCCAACTACGTTAAATAAAATACTTCTTTATTAAGAAAGACATTATTTGGATGCACTGCAATCCTTTAACTATCCGCTTGGAATTTGGTAGTTAATGATTAGAAGTAGTTAGTGTAATTTTTTGAAAATTGGTTTCTGTCACATTTTTCATGCCTTATATGTAATTGCTTGCATACCTAAAATGGAAACAACATGAAAGAGAACATTCTCCAAATTTATAGAATCGAAAACATTAGCTTTTTATGGAATTTGACATTAGAAAGGCTGGAAAAACAAAGCACCTCTGAAAAATTTGCTTTGCTAGTGCCCTCACTGTCTAAACACTAACAGTCCAGCCAGTGATGCCAGGTCTTTAACATTCACCGAACAGTTCCCAGTGATCTAGTTCATGAGAATGCAAGATGGCAAAGGCAAAGGTGTCATCATCAACTTCTCATTTTCACAACTCAAAATAACTTCAGCCACTTCACCATGAACTACCACCACAGAAGCTTCATTTGAATCACAGAATTGCTTATGTCGGAAGGGACCTCTAAGGTCATCAAGTCCAACCATGAACCTAACACTGACAAAAACCATCACTAAACCGTATCTTTAAGCACTTTGTTTACCCATCCCATCAGGGATGGTGACTCAACCACTTGGCAGCCCATTCCAATGCTTAATGACCCTCTCAGTGTAAAAATTTTTCCTAATATCCAATCTGAACTTCCCCTGGAGCAACTTAATGCCACTTCCTCATGCCCTATCGCCTGTTGCTTGGGAGAAGAGACGGACCCTCACCTCACTACAACCTCTTTTCAGATATGTAAACAGCAATCCCAGGAATGTCAGACTAAAGTGTTCAATATGCACATAATATCACATTCTAGATATTAAACCTTTATTCTATAGCTATTATCCTGTCTTTACCTTGGAGCACATACCACGCAACACGACCTGCACGGCAGAGATTGTGGAAAGGCTGCAGACTAGAGTGTGATTACAGGAGCCCTGCCGCGTACCTGCCACAGCTCCATGCTGATAGCACTGTCAAGCTGCACCAGCCTGGTCTCCAGGTGCATTGACTGGCTGTCAGGGTTGTTGAGGTTGATGGCTGTGCTTTGGTTATGGTGACGCTGGATCTGCCCCAAATGCATCCGCAGGTTGTCACAGAGCTTGCGGAACTCAGCTTTACGTGTGTACTGCAGGCAGAACTTGAAAGCTGCAAAAATGAACAATATACATGAAGAATGCTTACTAACAGTGACTTCACGATAGTTCTAAACAGGATTAATATATGCTAATTAATACCAATAAAAAAAAAATAATTAAAACCCCCTTCATTTACAGTCCAAAGACATATCAAACAATGCAATCTGTGACACATAACAAGTGACAATGCAGAACACTTCCATCTTCACCTGAAAAAATAAAGATGCTCCTACATAATTAAGCTTAAGGAGCAAACACACAGCACCAGTAATTCTCTTATTTTCACTATGTCCAGGAAAAATAAAAGTGACTTTTTCTTTTCAGGTTCTCTTACAAGATCAGATCAATGCCCAGAAACCTCAGTAATTTTAAGGAACCTCCGTAATTTTAAGAATAGTAACTATACATATATACGATTTAGAGATTAATGTATTTCCAACTTTGAAGAATATCCAAATACAAATAATTTTTAATGTTCTAGTTTTGCAGGATGTAATGTACAAGTCCTAGACCTCATTATACTTTTAAGTTTTCACCTTTTTAACTTACCTTGCTGTGCAATATCATGGTACAGGCGTTCTACTCGAGAATTATTTCGGAGAAGATCCAAACACTGTCTGTATGATTCCCATAGAAATTTAACCCAGGGTGTCAAAAGCAGTCGGTCAGTACGATCCTGGGTGTCTTCTCCACTTACAGCACTCAAAAGCACACTAGAGTTGGGGAAGTGGGTAAGGAAAAAAAAAAAAGTGGCTTATTCCCCGCAATTCTCACCCATTTTTCTTATCAAGATCTAAGATGAGACTGGACAAATCTGAACAGCTGCTTGCTGCTGGACGGTCTATTGCTTATTTGCAAATTGGTATCTTGGATTTCTCCCTTCTTTAAAGGCTCAAGACAATTTTTACCTGTTAAGTTTCAAACTTTGGCCCTCACATACGTGACTGATAAGTACAAGCTCGAGAGGTAAGAGATGTCAGGAGCTTTTGTATCCTTCACATGGGTAAGCCAAAGGAAACTAACTCCATGATTGTCACCTTCCCCCTTCCACCAGGGAGCCATGCACTGTACCTCTGCTAGGTTCAAATATCACTGTCTACTCAGATACTTTCCTACTTGCTGAAACTTCCTTTTTAGTCACCAGCAATGCTGGCAGAGAGTGCTCCCTTCTTGTTGACATATGACACAGAACCCATGTGTGCCTTATGATCTGCAGACACTGAAAACTGGAATACTCACATAAAGTACCAAATCCTTTAAAAATTTTGACATGAAAAAAAATGCTTGAAGACATCAGAAGTAAAATATGATTATCTTACAGTTAGAGGCCATAACCGCATTCCCTCATTCACAGAAATACAAGACTGGAAAGTATTTCCAAAACATTAAGACACATTCAGTGGTATGGCCCACGTGATCCCTTTCTGCTAAACACTCTGCCTAGTACAAAAAAACTTAGACAGAATCATCTAAGCCTTCATTTTTAGACTCCTTTTTGAACTACGCTTCTAATATAAAGTCTCAACTCTTGTAGCTCTCTTCTACTACACTGTTTCCCGTTCTAATTTACTTCCTTGAGCGCTACTATTAGATAAAATGTTAAAGATGATGTTTCACCAGTGCCTTCTTTAGCAGTGAATCCACTGGAAAAAAAAAAACCAAAAAACGTATGAGAAGTCTAGAAAACAGGCCCTAAAGAAACTGTGGTTCTTTAGATAAAGTGTGACTGAAAAGACACATTTTATAATCCTCACTTATATAAAACAGAACAAGGAAAAGAACAGTCAGTCAACCTTTAATGTCTGTTCCTCTGTAACAAAGCCTATTTCAGGCCCTGGCAATAGCAAGAATGGCACTGCCATCCTAGAACACTGAGTGTTAGAGACACATCTCTAACCTTTACATTTTTTGCAACCAGCAAGTTTCCAACTTCTGCCAGAGAGCCTTGCTGTTAACATGTAAATAAATCCACAGCCTTCTACTCCATGGCTTTGTGAGCTGACTCTATATAAATATATATATATATATTTTTGACTACTATAGCTCTACTCCTCACAGTCGCCTACACAAGACAAAATGTCCTCTAAATTTTTTGCAATTTCCTATCATCAGTGAATACAACTTTGTCTTTTTTAACTTCTGTGCCAAGATTTTAATTGAAATAATTCCCCCTAACTTCAGTCTTGCTTCGTATCTCCATTTGCCATTACATGCCATAAGTTTCTCACTGGGCAATGTCTTAGCCCCCTTCCAAATCAACTGCAAATATCCCCTCTGGTATGGTGCCAACAGCTTTACTTCTCCCCAGGTTGGATCTCCAGCATTTTTTTAATCTAAAAAATTAAATTACCAAATAGAATTCTAACATAATCAGACGTCATCTACTCTTCGGCAAGCCTGTACTGAATTTTATCTTATTTTTAACTCCAGGTACTACTTCCATTCTTCAAAACTCGTATTAAAGACCTGAATGTTATTATCCTCAAGATAACAACACATCAGCAACTCTTCTGACTGCTACTCAGCCCTACATATGGATGATGAGAAAACACAACTCTCTGCTCAGATTGGTATTTGCAGACCTTTAGTACGCAAAATATCTCCTCATATTTTTAAAACTACGATACAAACTACGCTGTCATCCAACACAAAGAGAAAGCTGACTTCACATCAGGCAGTGTAATTTAAACGCTCTAAAAATCTCTTTCTTTTATTCTAGAATCAATATTCTTACAAAAATCAGTAGTAAAGTATCACTTTAATCTTCAGACCATACCTAGGATGGCTAATCTCAACCCACTTCTTCAGAATTTTACCCTCATTTTTCCTGGAATTCTCTACTTAACGCTGAAGATCCTTTGGTTATTTTGTTGTTACAACAAACTCTCCAACACCATTACAGATGCAGATCTGAGTAAACCCCAGAAAGCGGTGATTTGACTCCCACAATCACTCTTATTCTATCTGTGTTTTCTATTCTTTACTACTTTCTTTCTTTACTTTCCTTTACTTGGACTTAGAATTTTGTTCAATGCAAGATACCGTTCCTACTTTTTTCCCTACCTTTAGAACCTCTAGAACACCACTAGTATTCCATTTCAAATCCACCATCCTTATATCTCAGTTCTTTGAATTGCCATTATCCTTCATGAAAATCATGAAGTGCTAAATGCACTTTGCAGCGAAGTGCTAAATTTTAAAGACAGGCCGCCTACCTTTCTGGAGTTTGAATGTTATCTAAGTCTTCTATGTCCAGTACCATCTGCTGGGATTCTTCCTTTGCTGCTTCTGTTTTTTCTTCAGCTAATTTTAAATAGGCTCGAACAACATCTTCCAAAGATTTGATGTTCACCTACACCAAAGGCAGAAAATGGGAAGATGTTTCCACCCACAATAAGCAGCAAATACTTAAAACATAAACGCTAAAAAACTAGATACATCTAAAAGTCAGATTAATTCTAACTCAAGACAAATCAGTTACTTTTGGACCACATCAGCTGACGTACACCATACTTGCTACAAATAGAACAATTCAAAAGCCATACCTGCTGGCAAATGTTCTTGTATTGGTACAGTCCTTCTTTTGCCAGGTGACTCTTGCGGAGATCCACACAGAGTTCCAGGTACTTCAGCATAATCGGCTCGTGGATTTTCTGCCATGTTCGGTGTTTTTTACTTTTCATAACATCGTAGAGAACATCTAGGGCAGGCTGCTTTTTGCCAACCTCAAGGAATTCTGAAAGTAAAATCCAATTAGCAACAGATTTGTAAACCAGAAGACATGTTCTCATGCTTAACACTGTACACTTTTAGAATTTAATTAACTCTAACTGATGTTCATTGATGGTTTGATTTAGCTGGCCATATCAAAATGCTGGCAGATGCAACTGCAGTGGCATTCTTTCAATGACTTAACTGGCAAATGAACACAGGCCTCTCCATTAACACAAACAATTCAGTATGGCAGAGATGTCCCTCCATCCATCAAGGCATGACTGGGTGTTTCATACATATTAATACAATAAACAAGTGCAGTTTTAAAGCTGGTTTCATCAAGGACAATGAACACACACCACAAGACTTGTAGTACAGCACCTATCAATGTCATTCAACGAGATACAAACCATCCAGTGAATGTGACTTAAAAACTGTCCTACCCTCAATCCAAGAAAGAAACTTCACTCAGAAAAGTTGTTTGGATTTTTTTAACTCAGAGCGGTTTATAGGTTCACTTTATAGAACAGCTACACTAAAATCTGCTGCAGCCCAACTGAAGGGTCAGGTATTTTTTAAACCAGCCTTGCTGCTGAAACCAGTGTCCCATTTATTAATTTCTTCGGCAGCTGCTGTTACTAACAGGACCTCCCAGCATCACAGCAACCCCCTTCTATGATACACCACACACCCTGTGCTCAGTAAAAAAACCACAGCAAACACCAAAGTAGCACTGCTAACTACCAACATACACACAGGCCCTCCATTAAAAGCACTCCTAACTGAAGAGAAGCAAGACAAACATTGAGGACGTGAAGCAAACAGGTTTAAAAGATAAAGAGAAGTCAAGTACAGCTAAAAGGAAATGTGTATACTCTTCAAGGATGAGGGGTGGAGTCAGTACTTCCCATGAAGTACTTTGGAAATCATTAGATTCTTAAAGAAAAGTGGCAGAAAGGGTTAAAGTAGGAGCCTGCTCAAGGTGCTGCAACATCAGACAGAGCTTCTAAGTTTTGGAATCTTGGAATCAAAGCTAAATGTGGCTAAAAGATGTATTTTGAATACAGCAGTACATTTGTGATTTAAGGACCAATAGAACATGTATTTGGGGCTTAGTTTATGTAAATAGTGAGCTTGCATAAAACAAACAAGTTCCTTTCTAGAAAAAAAAAGTGTTACATTTAAAAATAACTAAGGTTACAGTGTGACAATATTCAGCAGTATTCTTTTTACTCATCAAGAGAATCTTAATAAAACTTTCCTCCATCCCTTAATTTACACTGTTATTCTAATTCAATGCTGCTTTTGAGGCAATTGCTGCTCAGCTTTACAATTTTTTATTTGTGAAAATAAACTTGAAAGGCATGTTTAATCTTGCAACAATGCCAGGCCATTCCAACCACAACTCTCAGTGGTCAATAACCAACAGGACAAAGCACAACATTAATTCATATTGTTTTGAAACTTTAAATTAACTCTGGTTAAGCAAGTTCTTACCAGTAAGTCAAATAATTAAGGCTAATTTAACAGACACTGTAGTAAAAGCACACACAAAGCAAATCTGAAGAGTCAAATACAGCACACATCACCATGTCTTGCAGTAGAAATTGTAAGATACTGAAACTAAGATTTGTAACAGACAAAATACAAAGCCTTAGCAGCTGAATAGCAGTCAAGACTACATTTTTTCTATTTTTTTTTTTTTCTGTTATATCACTTAAAAAGCTATAAAGTATCCAAAACAGCAACTGAAGCTCTGAGGATGTGAGCTAGCTGATACAGACTGACAATTCACCTACCACCAATCTAAAATCCTGCATTAAGCTAGATTTTTGATCTGAGAAAATGTACATCATTACAGAAGGTGATAAGGATATAATGAGTTATCCAATATCTCTATTAGAGAGCAAACCCAAAATCTGCAACAATAGAACTCCCAAAAGTTGCATTACATCCTTGACCACAAAGAAAGGCAAGATATTAACAATAGCTAAGGGTTATTTTTGACCTACATTTATCGTTTATAAGGAAAACCAGCCTTTCTTACAGATCTGTACATATTTACAATATTCAAGCTCTTCCTATTTCCAAACATCTTCCATGTATGTTAAGGCCATTGAGAACCTGAAACATAACATCCTCCCAAATGCTCACCTAAGCCTTACATATAAAACACCAACACTGAAACTCTGGAAACTGCACTGAATGACACAATTTGAAATGTCAGCTTAGCACTAAACTGCCTCCTGTGACATACAACATTAGGTGCGACTTCTCACCCTTAATTATACTCGGACATGGTGCGATTGAGCCTCTGCAGTCTGCTAGACTTGACATTGCATGTTTTTTGACACGTTTTCCAATTAGTCTATCAAAACTCAGCGTCGCTAGCATCTGTCTACAGAACACTCCCTCCAGTTCCGATCCTTCTGTTCACCTCTACTCCTTAAGTTCATTAGAATTTAGCAGACTTGCAGCAGTCCAAAAGACGTGAATTTAAAGCTGCTCTTCAATACCAGGAAAGCAACAATAAAGCAATAGATTTAAGAAGTTTCAGGTCAATGTTCAATCAGTGTATTTACTTGGTCACCAAGTAAGTACAACTTACCATACCTAAGAATTCTGTAGTTTAGTTAAAGTATATATACTACGCAAGTGCACCTTTTCCAGTAAAAGGAGCCCTAAAATGCAATTTCACCTTTGGAAACTGATTATATCTTTCATCTTCTTATCACTGTCTTTTATCTTTGTGGGAATGAGGACATTCAGTACTTTATTTAACGTTTTCTTGTTAAAACACCAACTACTTGAATTACGTATAGTCCCCAGACTACACAGCCTCTTCAGCTGTCATCTGAAGACACACACATCGTCTGTAATTCTTGGATGTCTTTAAGTGTCATCAGGCGTTCAGCCCTGTGACAACGAAGGGTCTAAATGGTCTTGCTAACTGCTTGAAATAGGATGCTATAAAAAAAAAAGAAGCCTGAAAGGAGACAGCTGATAAATAACCAGTTTGGCTTTATACGTGGCAGGCAGCTACGGACACCTACAGGGCAGCCCTCCTTGGTTTCTATTCCAGGCGCAAACTTATGCATCAGCCTCTGAGACATTTAAGGAGTTTAATCATTTGCATTCTCACCAAAGTCACATGAAGAACTGGGCTATTAAATACGAAGCCCACACGGAAAAAGAGGGCCCAGGATCAGGCCGCGCTCAAAATCATCCCGGGGTGGGTGCAAGATGAGGGCCTGGCACCTCAGGCCAAGCCCCGGGCCGGCGGAGA
>VZRU01015405.1:0-12857 GCA_013398155.1 Pedionomus torquatus
AGACACAACACAACAGAGACAAGTATTGCCAAAGAAATGGCAACTAGCATTAAGTTTCTAATTCTATTATAACAATTCTTTATATAGGAAGCCATTAAGCTGAACAAAGAAACAAACATCTCTCTCTACTGGTATTTCAGGTACGAAAGACCGTATTGTAGGAACTCTTAGTAATTCCGTACTGTATGATCACATAGATATAAGAAAAATAAGAATGCTCTTGTACACCACTTTTACTGGTAATACAGCAGAAATCAAAACAGGACCCTAGCCTGACCAGATATGTAGTATTTGTTCTGTAGACAATAACAAAACTGACAATGACACAAAAGACCAGTAGTGTTTCCATCAGCAGCTCTACATAATACAGAAAGTTTGCTGAAACAAACTGTAAAGTGATATTCAAAAGCTTTGCTTAATTCAAAAGCTTGCTCTCACTAAATGCTGGAGGACAACAGCTGCTAGATAAGTATTCCTTATGTATCACTTAATGATTGCAGTATTTGACATTTCAGACTAACATATGATATAAAACAAATTAAAAGCATTTAATTAAAACCCACAAAACTCAAGCCCTTTAAGAGCGCATTCAACTCTTTTCAGACTTCAGAAATAAAACCATCTGGTGATATCTGTTGGTAACTAAAGGGTTTCTCACGGATCTTGAGCAGAAGAAAGGCAAATATAAGCTTCCCTTTCTTATTTGGCTGTGAAGTTTGCACAGACCAATCTCCACACTACATGAGAGTTCAGAGATCAGAACTGATACATGAACAGTTTCTTTGTTTTAAGAAGGTAATAAAGACTTCCTGAGGTATCTCCCTGAATTCAAAGGCCTATTTGCCAATCCTCGGGCTTTCTACAGTTTCAAAAAATAGGATGTGAACTGCCAAAAGCTGAAATAATAACTTTGTGGAAAAGCATAATTTAGGAAATAACAAAGAAAAAACATGCCACTACATACCACAACCACCACCCCAGCTTTTCCAATCATTTTTTCCCCATCAAGTCAATACAGAAATACAGGGCAAAGATTCATTCCTTCTCTCCCAGAAAACAAACTTTCTACACATTATTCACGTAGCTATTCAAATACTACTCTCAATATTAAGAATTTTATATAAATACTTAAGATACTAAGGCTCTCTATTGAAACTTCTTCAGGCAAATAATTTTCCTTTTTGAGAAGGGAGAAGGATTATTAACAGTGATTACATTGTTTCACAATTTTAAAAGAATGACAAGATTTTTTAAAATACAAGTAAACCTCTGAAAAACAGCCACATGAAAACATTATTTTATTCCCTGAAAGAACTCATAACGGACTGCAGCAGACCAGTTGGTGTTTTGAACTGGTTCAATACATATCACACACTAGTTTTTCTTCTGTTCGGGTACTGACTTGCATATAAAAATTAAAAGATACTGATTAATGAAAATGGAAGAAAACAGCAATCATTTAGTCAGAACTGCATTAAAACTAAAAAAAAAAAATCCTCAAGGGGATGCACACAAACTCTGCTGTCCACACTTTCTGTAAAAAAAGAATTTCTTAAATTTTAAGTCAGTTTCCTATACTCTGCAGCAAGAGCTTCTAGTCAACTCTCTTATGCAGAGAATACACCTAAGACCTTACTACCTAGTTACTCCTACCTTATATACTCATATATGTATACAAGTCTAAACCTGTAAGTCAGCTAAAAATCACTTTTTACAGATGCGATTAGATACAGGAGGAGCTACACCTTCCATCTTCCCTTTGAAATAAAATCCCGAAACAAATAGTGTCTTCAAATCACTCTGTCCCTTTTTGATCAGAGGCACATCCCACTACCCCTTTGCCCCCAACAGAGCACTGCTTAAATGCCCACATTTGCCAGGTGTGATTGTGAGCACTTCAGAGTCACTGGCAAAGTTACTTGAAAACCTTATTTAAAACCGAATTCTATACTGGTATTTTAAGTGAACTTCACTGTCATTGCATCTCAACAGCTAGAGTTCACTCATTCTTCCATTAAAAATTATACATTGAATACATACAAATCAGAGTGCACAACTTATTTATTAAGTATTTCAAGACTAGCTGTCCAAGGATCAGAAAACAACAAAACAACAGTTTAAGATTATTAAAAAGAACTAATAAAATTAAAGAGATAGTAGGACTTGAAGAGGCAAGGACAAAAAGAAGACAACTTTTTTGCTGTACCCACACCTCTAGAACTATCAGATTATGATATTAACTAATTGTTAATAGGTCTAATTACTATAATAAGCCACATCAGGAAAATGGAACTTGCAAATATTTTAAAAGCAACGCCAAAAGTAATTTTAAAATAACACAAAAGATACAACAGATAAAGTAATGTCATTATTATGATCCACAAATGATGAATTCCCCAAAATTGAGAGAAAGACTATGACAGTGGCATACACCAGAATAATCTTTAGCACTCTATCCAAGCTATCTTAGGACTGAAAGCAAGATCTAGTTATTTTAGAATGGTATTAGCACAGTCTCTGTTTCTCTGCTCACAATATAAAGCTGCTCAGCAAGTCATTACTGCAAGAAAATTCCAAGTATTCATGTGGGTTTGAAGTCTAGTGACCTTTCAGCTGTTTGATGGTCACCACAGAAACCTTCCTTAGTTTAAGGTGTGGGTGGCAAGTATTCCCCCTTGTGTTACCTTAAGAAGCTGACTTCAGAAGCCCCTGTAGTTTTGTTCTCAGCATACATATCTAACTGGGTTTTAACTAAAACAAAAAAGAATTCAATTTCCAGATGTTAACTTATCACTAAGTAACTGGGAATCCAAATGCAGGAAGATCAAGAGTTCAACCCCAACAGCTCTGGGTTAAAACTCAGTCTTAAAATTCTGGTTACTATAGGCTTGCAAGACCTTCATAATTGATACCAGATTCTTCTCATTATTTGAACAATATACTTTGTGTGCCAGGGTCTTATCTGTTATTTCAGGAGAAATGCCTAGTCTTCAGTCCTCACAAAATTAAAGAGGAAGGAGTGAGGCAAATGAAGACAAGTCTTACACTGGAGTCTCCAGCACCAATAAAACAGATTATCTGTGTCCATTGCTCACTCATTTTGTTTAAACAAGTAATGCTTTCCCTATATAACCTATTGCGCTTGAAGAATGTCTGTAAATAGCCAATTATTTCCTTTTTCTCATCAAAAGGAAGACAGGATTAAGAAGGCTCCTGTTGAAGTCATGCAGCTGTTAGCATGCTGTTATCATTGGTGATCAGTGGCCAACACTGTCCACTTACGCTCCTTCATTCATCTGTGCTTGGCTCTTCTAACACCTGTAGGCAGACACTGGCTATGTTTACACCACATGTAACACAACCAACCTCTAATGCAACATCAGTATGATGATGTTACATCAAATAAGCAACATAAAAATGCTATTTTCACAACACAGAAAGGACTAAAAAAATTTCTAGCTAGTAACAATAATTCACCTAAACTATCTGCTCTGTTGGTCCTTAAAGCCTGCTCACAGGCAGAAAGGGAAAACAGTTGGCTTGGAGCATCAACTGTGAATTCTGAAAAAGAAACCCAAACAAAAAAAAAAAACAACAACCCAACAACAAAAAAAAACCACACCAAAACCAAACCAAACTACACACCCAGATAACAACAATTTGCATATCTGTTGACTGACATTCAGTAAACAAAGAATTATAATAACTTTAGCAAACAGTTTTGGGTTTTTGTCTAAGCAACAAGAGTGAAAACAAACTAGAGTTTTCTGTATCATTTAAAGGCAATCACTGAAAATTAACTTCATGACATTCTTTTAAATTTACTAGTCTGGGTAAGCTTAGAACTTGATTCCTTTACTTAGTAGGACATCTGTTGGTATCTTCTCATTGGTGTTACATACAGAACAGCAGTTTCAAGTTTTTAAAGATTTTAAACAAACTCCTGAATCATAATGTTAACTTCTTTTTGGTTTTAGCTTCAAACAGAAAATATATTTTATTGTTTATTTGTCCCCAAAGTAATGATTTTTAAGGAGGAAAAAAAAAGTCTGACAAAGTATATTTTACCTTAAAAACCAGTTTGCATCAGTGAGATTCCAATTAACTCTGAACTTCAGGAATATAAACAAGCCCTTCCTTCTTAAAATACACGCCCACTAGAGAAACTACCACTTCAAATTATTACCAAAAAACAACGCTCAAACCAAAAAACTTTAACTTTTCAACAACACTGGGGGGGAGTCTGGTTTCAGTCTTTGTCTTTCTACTACTTCAGAAGCAGCAATACATGCAGACACATAAATGTGTGTGCATATATGCATGTGTGTTGTTGCTTTGAGAAGTAGTAGGATGAGGGCAGAAATCAGACATAAGTTCATAATAATATGGAATAAGGTCATAAATAATAACAGCAGTGAATTATCACAGTAGTTACCAGACCTCTCTTACACGTGTAGTGAATATAATCTCAGTTCCTAAAGGTTAAATCTGTTTTTTATTAAAATGTATGTGAATGATACATAACCAAAAGCTCTGAAAACTTAGTGTTACTTTAGTACTTCATGAGTGAGATGCACAGCAAGACCAGACAGAATACAGCATTTGAAATATACCATGTTTCTATGCACACAACAGGTTCCCTTAGAAGCTAGACTAAGTTTAAAGGTAAAAAGTCTTCGAATCTTGTGGACTATGTTTTGAAATCACAAAGAAGTGATACATACTTCAGCATGTAGCAAGAAAGTTACTTTTGCAAATAAAACGCCACCTACTGGACAACAAAAACCTGCAGAAGTACATGACAACTTGACACAAACATACAGATTTAAAAAAAAAAAAGTTTGGTGCTTTGTGCTTTAGCTTTGCCTGGAATCTTACATACCAAGGTAAGTGTATGTACACCATGGCAAAAGACAAGGTAAGGGATTTACTGCCTGAAGAGGAAACCCAGTTTACAGAATTACATCACAGCATTTTTTTTTTCCAATTATGTCAGACAAAATGGGATTAATGGAATAGAAACAGTCACATCTACCTTACCATTCTTCAGTTGCTAGAACCTAAGAAGCACAAGTTTCTTCTTTGAAATTCAACTCCAAAGAAGTCTGTGATATAGGCTAGAATCATATTCAAATTCCCAACATAAGGCACACTAATGAAGTGATTGCCACTCCAACAGATACATCCTCTGCCTCTCTCCAAACGACTATTACAGCCTTCTCAGTAGTTAAGCTGCATCAGCGTGGCTTAATGGAACATTAAGAGTTAAGTTTCCCCCCATCTCTCTTATTCCAGGAATAAAACAACACTAAGAAGACAAGTAAAGACTTTTTATAAAGGGGTTCTCATTTTTATTTTATCAAAGATAANAATTATTAGGAGAATGCCAGAAGGTCAGTATCAAGATATAGCTCCCCCCCCCCAAATCCCCCCCAGCTTCACTGTTATTTCTCCTGATGTCAACAGTTTATTAATAATGCTGAAAGCAGGGAACTTGTACACAAATTTATAGTTAAGGTTATTTATCATTTCTAACTAGTTACCTAAAGCGAATTAGTCAGATCAGCTTGGTTTTTTTTTAAGAAAAAAAAAAAGGAACTTAAAGAAAAACAAACAAAAACATTTTTCAAGTACATTAGCAAATTCCTGATTTAATTCCCATCAAAACAAGCTATCAGATATACAGAATTCTAAGACTGAAGGCAATGCACATTACTGTTTTGCTTATATTTTGCAATGAAACTTTAAGGCTGCACTTGCTATGCAACGATATTCTAACAATAAGACAGTAACTTACAGAATATTCAAGAGTCCCTTTAGGCTTTTGAAAAGACATTCGTCGACCATCTTTCTTGTCTGGGGTCTTCTTCTGGCCAGTGTCTGAAAAAAATTGAGGCAACGTGCGTGTTAAATTCATTTTCCTCTCTCAGAACTGTCACAGGCTGCTGACTACAGCCCCGTGGGCAGACATCTAATTCACCAGTTACACAGCTCACTCCCAGTGACTCTGCCTAACAGACAACCGGCTGCCGGAATAGAGACTTCATTCCTCTGCAACACTTTAAGAATTCGACCAGTATAAACCACCGATAACTGGGGATCAACTAACTGCATAAGTACTTGCTGCTATCCAGGAAGCTATTAAGGAAGGAAACCTAAATTGAGACCATCAGGCAAAAAACGTTTCTGGAACCACTCTGTTTAATTGGTTTTGTATCGTGCCCAGTCTGCTTTCATCTAGAGGGGAGATGATCTACAGTTTATGCATGTTTGATCTTATCAGTCGGCATCTTTTATTGCCGACTGACAAGTGTAGATTATTTAAAGCTTTTTTATACAATAAAGAGCCTTAGTGCTTCACTTCACAATTATCATGTCTGTAGCAAACAGCCTATATATAAACAACAAAGATTCTAAATAAATATAACACAAGTTAAGACACAGACTCACATTTTTTTTTTTTTTTAAAAGATTAATCTCTTAAATCGGGTGTCTATTACAAGGCCTCCACCTTCAACAGTTAAGTATCTGCTGTTAAGGAGCCCAAAATACTTTCGCAAGTGAGATACATTGTCATGCTACAATGGGATTAGTTATACTCCTGTTTTGATACGATCAGATTTCTCTACCTGAATATATTTACATGTATATTTCAGACTAAACTGAAGAAATAAACCTTATAAATGATAGTATTTTAAGATATCTTAGCATGGCTAGACTGAGAATAGAAGGCATACTGTGCATCTATGTAAGTCTCACCTGAGGTACTAAGGAAATTTGCTATGAATTGGCAGTAACTTCTGTGCATTACTATTTTTAATTACTATCCTGACTTCAACACTGGGAAAGAGACTAGAAAAATACTTGCACAAACTTCATATACCCTCTCCCAAAATTCTACATGGATAGTTGAAACTGTCTACATATCAGAGGAGGAAAAAAACAACACAAGTTATACAGGAAGTTCCGCAGCATCAAAAAAAACCTTCAGCACATACCTTACATTTGCTATACAGGGCAAGCTGCAGAGGACAACAATAGAAGTGATTTCTAGCAGATTCAACATCAGTACTCTCCTGTGGTATTCTTTATATAATAAGGAAATAAACATTGGACTAATTCTACTTTTTTTAGATATTGAAAAAATGTCTGAGGGAGAACATTTCCATACCTACAAGATAAAAACTGATCTATAGATGGTATTAATTTTGGCAAATTTTTATAGCCATGAATGACTGTCAAGACTTTAAAGCGCCTTTTAAAAACTTTCCAGAAATTCTGAAAGTCTACAGATACTGTAATGTTGCATCCTGCTATCTTCACTCAATACATTAATAAATAATGTAAGAAATACCTTTAATTGCAGCTTTAAAAAAGTTACTTAAAAGAAGCCTTTGTTTCTTACTACAAGAAATTTTTTTAAACACCCTACAAGTGTCTCTAGAGGAAATCAAGTCAACTGAGTATGGAGTAAAATACACTAGAGGTTTGTGTGTAGAATAATGGTAGCCAACATTCCCCTTTTCCAGGTCAAATATTTTCTTACCAAAGCTTCTACCCGCCCTTGCAGTGCCCAACTGGTCATCTCACCTCTTCTCCACCCACCCCCCCACACCCCACTAATCTATACATGGAACACTCTTACTGTAGAACAAGCATCTTCATCTCCCTCTGCCCCACCCTGCTATTAAGATAGAAATAAAGCAGCCCCATACTACAAATGTATATACACCACTTCATTTGTATACAGCCCAGTGTTGTATGGCTTTTTTAGCCCTATCCCAAATTTAAGTTTCCTTTTTCTTCTTACTAGTTTGTGTATGAGCATCTGAAGAGTTTGCAGACAGGTGCCACTCAAAGAGGACAAGTTATCTTCTCCCTCTCTAATTCAACAGTATAATAAAGTCTTACGCAAATAACCACTTCTGTTCCTTACAGTAAAAGTAAAAAGAAAGTTATTTGTTCTTCAAGGCAGAAGGACCTACTGTGCTTCAAGCCCTCTAGTAACTTCAGGGAATTAAGAGCAATCAGGCAGTTGGGCTGGAAGGAAGGTCCCCTTTGGACTCATCTTGAAGGAAAGCAGATGCCAGGATAAACTCTGAAGAATTTGTGGCAGGAGTTATAATCTGCAGTTTTTCATAGTTTTGGGGATGTTTTGTGGTTTTTGTTATGTGTTTTTTTTAACATCATCCCATACCTAAGACCATAATTCCTACCTTTTCCATAGTGCCCACTTTCAATCCTTTCCTTGGCAATAGTTTTATTTCTCCCTAACTATTCAAGCATTTCACAACTCAACTTCCCTGAGTGAAGAAGAGCCAGCAGCAGGCAGCACTGAGCTACACGTGTGCCGGCTGCCAGCTGGCCGAGCACAGCTATCAAACACCCACAGCCCAAGTGCTGGAGCTGGCTGCTCATACAGAACACATACATGTCACAAAAGTCTCAGACACAAAACTTGGAGATATCTCAATTGTGAAAACAGGTCAGAGTAGCAGAGACAAATACAACCTCCCCAATGGCAAACTGCAAAGCCTCAATCTCTCACTGATTGAACAGGTTATTTATTTTTGAGAAGAAAGTAAATCTTTCATCTATCCGTGTGCCCCTAGTATTCTAGGAAACTCATGAAAGTGGAAACACCTGCCAGCATAGGATGTAGTGGTCTGGAAAGACCTCAGCACCAGTGAAATCAGTCTCATCCTCTAATTATTTTCTCTTCCTTTCCCTTCTGTTGCATGTGAGCTCATTTTGTTAGCTCACTCATTACCTCAGCTACCAGCAGTAAGCCAGTGAGACTACCAAAGACTGATGTTCTCAGACCACATGTATAAGAAAACACTGACACCAACAGCCACCCTGTGCACAACCTCAAGAGTCAACACTAATTTGTGTACCAAGGGAATCCATGGGACTAGCTTATCAGATCTCTAGCCATGCTGGTTTACACAGAAACAAGACCAGACCTGTAATATCAGGACTGATGCTTTAATTCTGAACTGCAATTTCACAGGACAGGGCTTCCAACAACAGACTGAAACATGAAGTGAAAAAGTACACGTTAGATCCACAAATAACAAGAAAACATTATAACCATCTAGGATTTAGAAGACTAGAACGATACAAAAGGCAGTGTTCAAAGCTCAAAGGCATTGGCTGGATAGTCACATTGAAAGAGTTACAGTCAATGGCCCGAGTGGAGATGGGTGGTGAGTGATGTTTCTCAGGGGTCAGTATTGGGACCAGTGCTGGTCAAAATCTGTCAGAAACATGGACACTGAGTGCACCCTCAGCAAGTTTACCAACACCACCAGCTACATCATGCAGTCAATACATTGTAGGGAAATGTTATCATCCACAAGTACATGTACAGGCCATACAAACCTCATGAAGTTCAACCAGGCCAAGAACAAGGTCCTTCAATTTGGGGAAATCCCATGTCCAAATACAGGTCAGGCAGTGAATGGACTGAGAACAGCTCTGAGGAGAACTGTTTGGGAGTGCTGGTTGAAAAGAAGCTCAGCACAAGGTGGCAATGCCTACTCACAGCCTAGAACCACCACATCTTGGACTGCATCAAAAAAAGCATGGCCAGCAGGTCAAGGGAGGTGATTCTACCCTTCTACTCTGCTCTCACAAGCCCACCTGGAGTACTGCATCCAGCTCAAGGGCACCCAACATAAAAAGGACATGGAGCTGTCAGAGTGAGCCCAGAGGGCTAGGGCACCTCTCCTGTGATGAAAGGCTGAGAGAGTCAGGGCTGTACAGCCTGGAAGAGAAGAGGCTCCTATGGAGACCTTACAGCAGCCTTTCAATACTTAAAGGTGGCCTACCGGATAGATGGGGAAGGACTCTTTTGTCAGGGAGTGTAGTGATAATATGAAGGGTAACAGTTTCACATTGAAATAAGGTAGATTTAGATTACATATTAAGAAGAAATTCTTTACTGTAGGTTTGGTGAGATACTGAAATAGGTTGTCCAGAGAAGCTGTGGATTTCCCATACCTGGAAGTGTTCAAGGCCAGGCTGGATGGGACATTGAGCAACCTGGTCTAGTGGAATCCCGCCCCCAGCAAGGGGTTTAGAACGAGATGATCTTTAAGATCCCTTCAACTCCAACCATTCTACGGTTCTATGAAAATTATACCAGGCCAATATTTAGTCTGAACGCTGAATGCACACATACAGAAACTGAAGATTAAATGACTATAGCATAAGAACGTTTACATATGATTATCAACATAACCACAGAAAAAGGACTTACTGTTCCAACATATTTATACAAGACAGGTAAAGAGCTTTTAAGAACATTATGTTTTAGGAACATACAGCTTTCAAAAAGACAGCTTTGACCTTAAATTATCTGATAGTCAGAGGCATTATTTAACTGTAATTTGAAGACAATTAAAGTTGAATTCCAACATTTATAGTTGAGTTCTGACTGCCTTCTGTATGGCCCTGTGCCACTGAATTTTGCTTGACTGAAAACATTTCTGTGGCACTGCTAGTTTAAGTTGACATGTCAGGATTGAAATCTCATGTTTCTTAGTATGAACTAAATTGTAGACCTTCAATTTTCTGCATGTTGATGCTTCTAGCATATCCTTTGGACTTCTGGCAGTAAGAGCAGGTAAAGAGAACTCAAGATTTGTACTGTGAGTAACAATGCCACAATACATGCTAAGAACTGCTTAAAGTATCTTCAAGTTTCACCAAGCAAAACGTATTAAGTTTCCTTTACTATTTTGCTGCATGGTAAGCTTAAGCTTCAAATAACTTGCAATATTTCTCAGCTACTGATCTTTTACTCTTTTCAATGTTCACAGAAATTACAAAGACCACTTTTTTTCCAGAGGAATACACTGATAAACCAAACAGGCATCCTTTGGTATCCTTTGAGATAAAGCAAGTTAGCCAGACAAGTCAACAATCAATGCAGATTTGTTTCAATTAATAACTAAGCTTATGATAGTCAAAAAGATGAGAAAAAGATGATTTATGTCTTCTCCTTGCCTCCCCCCCTCCTCCCGAGTACTGCAAGTTATGCATTAGATTTACATGTGTTTAAGAAAATGGCAGAGGCGGCAGTCTTGTTAAATGCTTGTCTAGGACACAATTTTTCACAGTTCTTAAAAAAACCCATGCAGCACATATGGGGTAAAGAGTTTTAAAAACTGAATCACAAGAAGGTAAGGAAAATATTCTCAAGTACTTTGTTACTTAGCAGCACATGAAACAACTGTCTAATTGATAAAACTGAGGAAGCACAGATATTACATCTTTATTTGATTAGTTCTGCTCAATAAGATCTTTATATTCTATTCATAAACAAACAAAAAAATAAAGTAGGAAATCTTGATATTCCGTAAGTCTTGGTGAATTGGGGTTCTTAACACCAGGGTTAACCCTCCGTAAATCTCAGTGGAGCAACTGTCTCATTGACCCTTCCCTCCCTCCCACTGATGCTTATGCTAATTACTGGAATATTATTTTCTGTTATCTTTCAACATCTTCAGAACCAAAAACAAAGAGGTCCTAGCAGTAACCTACAAGATACTTATAGCCTGCAGTTTTCTAGCCAGAATAGTAGGTTTTTGGATCAAGGAAGAGTCATAAACAACATCCCCTTTAGTCTCCTCTTGCTAAAGAACTGGTACTTATTCTGTGATTCAGTGCTTCCTTATCAAGTCACACTCTCAAAACTCTTGATCCTTATCACTGCTCTCCACATGATTCTTTTAGTCACATTTTTCTCAAGCAAAACCCCATGCTAAATGCAGCCAAGACCTTGGTAATGTTGCATGAAAAAACTATTTTGATGTGTTTGAAGTGCTGATACAACATCAATTCAACATTGATTCAAGCTGATTTTGGGATCCTTCTAACACATGATTCTCTTTCCTGTTCTCCAGCCAGCTCCGTGGCACGTAGGTAGAAATAATGAAATGCGTGATTTCAAGATGAGACAATTCAATAGAAACAGATTTAAGGCAGACCACTTCTCCAAATGGCTAGGAGACAAAGCCAGCTCCATGCATGACTCCCCTGGTACATGCATCACATGGGCTTTCTTCTAAAATAAGATTTTGACATTCAGGCTAAACAAAAACACTTCACCAAATTATCAGATTATTCCATACTATGTGTTAACAACATTAAGCTTCCTTCCCTGCTCCATCTAAAATATGCATAGATAGAGTTTAATACATTAGAGACTACCTAACTGCAATTTCTACCTACTGTACAACCTATACGCAGGCCAAATATATACATTAATGAAAACTTGCAAAAATCATGACTGCTCTACTGAGATAGCAGGGGAAGTCAACTCTTCCAAGTGTAATTATTGTCCACCTCTTTCAGGTATTTAAGCCCCTTTAGTTGTACACCTTCAAGCCTACACAATACCACACAAGCAATTCAATCATCAAGCAGCAATATCAAATTATCCTTCGAAATCTTTAACAACTTACATTTTGCCTTATCACACTTAAGTCAATGGTACCCAGTTTTTTTAAGAGCTCAAGTGTCCTGGTTTGAGGTAAAATGAACCAATTTTCTGTTTTACGATTTTACTTCTTTATCTGGGCCTCCTCCAACTAACTGAACTCCAAAATTAACAGCACATTGTTCAGAACTGTTTCATCTCACAGTGATAAGACCTGATTATACCAAGGAACGGTATGCAGAGAGGCCCTTGCTCATACTTATTGCTGTAATAACTGAGGTCAGGTAATTTTCATCATTTGCCCTGTTGGAAGATCAGAAGTAGAAAAGCATAAAGGGGTCCCACCTGCAAAGAGGAGCAGACAGGACAGGTGACCCAAAACTGACCAACAGGGGTATTCCATCCCATC
>VZRU01015405.1:19313-50503 GCA_013398155.1 Pedionomus torquatus
GGCGAGTGGCTCCTCCCGCAGCCACCCCGGCGCCCCGCACCCTTCGGAACGGCGGAGGGGCCCGCGGGCCTCCCAAACTGCCCTCCGGACGGGGCTCTTGGGGGGTGCGGGCCCGAGGGCGGTTCCATGAGGGCCGTGAGCTGGAGCAGTGGGAGCCTGGGTCTCCTCACCGCCTCTCTGCAACCAGGACAGCGGGGATGTGGCTTGGGCAGGCTCACGGCCACCTGTACGTCCCTATGAACTTATCCACAGGTTGGGGTTTTGGTTATGTGTTGTGAAAGCTCAGGAAGAACTTTTTCACTCTGAGGGTGGTGGGGCACTGTAAGAGGATTCCTGGGGAAGCTGTGGGTGCTTCATCCCTGGAGGTGTTCAAGACCAGGCTGGATGGGGCTTTAAGCAACCTGTTGTAGTTGGAGGCAGCCCTGCCCATGGCGGGGGGTGTGGAACAAGATGTTCTTTAAGGTTCTTTGCAATACAAACCATTCTTTGATTCTAGTATTGCATTATAATGATGTGCTGCAAAGATTTCTCTTAGCTTGGTGCCTCTGCTGCTTTCCTTTCCTAAGAAGCATGAAAACAATGAATCAAGGCAACTTCTTACACTTAAAGATTCTCGCAGTTGTGGGTATTAAAATGTTTTACCACACCACCTGTAAATCAACACCACCTGTGTGCTTTTGCCATTTTGCTTTTAACCCCTCACAGTTTGAAGAATGCCCTGCCATCTGGGATGTCACTGTCCTTGCTGCGCTAGCCCAGCCATGTCCACCAAATTCCTTGGCACATTAGGCAACTTAGGTACCTGACTCAGCCTTTGAACTCTCCACATCACTTCAGTCTTCCAGCAGAACTTACAACATATACAAATGTTTCTTTTTGAAAAAGACATTTGTTTTGTGGTGTTCATTTGTACCCTCTTGTTCTTTGTCCTTACAATTCCTGGAACTTTTAAGGTTTGAAGAAATAAAACCAGTTAAAACGTGATCCTACATTTTAACACAGAAAGAACTATATCAGGCATTGAATCTCGTGATTAAGATCTGCCTTGTGATGTGCATTCTGCATGTGTTTGGGCTGGAAGAACAGCCATATCATTATATTTATGACCTGTGCTGTAGATCTTAAGAGCACAAAACTGTACGCTAATGTGCTTATATTCTAATCAAGAGTATGATGCAATTATATGCTGCATCTATCTGAAAATGAAAGCATTGTTTAATAAAAAAATACTCTTGTTGAGCCAAATCAATTGTGTACATGCCAAACAGAGTGCTGAGCTTTCTCAACTCCTATTCACTTGTAGCTGTAGCAGCTGCTCAATTAAATCAGAGTTTAACGTCAGCATTTTAGAGTGCTGATTTCTGAGGGTTACTTGATGTAAACAGTACACTCAAATCAACCTTTCTACTACTTAAATCACTTCCTGCTCAGTAGATAATGGTGTTCAAGACTTTTTTCAAATACAATCTTTTCACAGAAACAGAACAAGAAATTTTCAGTAGAATTAGCTCTCCCTCCCTACCCCCAAAATCTGCTAGCAGAAATGGATGTGTAGTCTGTCTGTTCCGGGGCTAACGAATAAATCAGGAACTGCACAGTCTAAGTACCACTAGATGTTTAGTATATAAACTATTCTGCCTACCAGATATGTCTTGCCCTAAACACTGTAATTAGTTTTCATGTCATTGCAGTGTTTCTGCTCTGAAAAAGTTATGGTTGGTCTTTTGCCCTGTAGATTCTATTTTAGGCAAATTTTGCCTATGTCTTTGCACCAGGAATGAGTTTAAAATTATGGTGGCTCAGCACTTTTGAAATCTTGAGCTGACATGTCCACCAGTATTCTAGACACATACACACCTCTGTTATTGTACTCACTCCATGTATTTCCTCTGTGGTTTGAAATAGTTTTGGGTTTTTTTTCTCTTTCAAGCCCGTATTGTGCAGCATTTATCATTATATTGCAGTGATAGAGGCTACAGATTCAGATTCAGACAACATTTTGACAAAGTATTCAAAGTAAATGTTTTGATAAGTATGAATTTGTTACATTTTAGCTGCTTTCATCTGCTTTGTTCACAAATAGTCTAACTGAAGTATAAAATGATCACCTGTTACCGCAATGCAATTTTCAAAGTATTGAAAATTATTATCCCATATTCAAAGGCATCCATTTAGCAATGCTTTTGCTTAGGAAAAACATATTCTTCAATTCAACTGTCTTAAACTATAAAAGCAAGACTTAGGTATCTGTGTGCATAAGAGGTAATAGAACTCTTTTAAAGATTTGTGACACATTAACTGGAGATAAAATTTCAAGGCTTTGAGATAATACAGTTATTATTATTACATTGTGCAGAATATAGTCTGAGCTATACTACTTTGGTAGGCATCTTCAGCATGAACATCCAGCAGCACTATTATCAGTTTTAAGATGCTGTTTCTACTTGGTTGTGCCACACCTCAAGGTCTCTGGCGTGAAAACTGATCAAGCTTAATCCTGTCATTATAAACTCTAATATACTGCTACTTAAGATAAAAGCATTGCAGCATTCCTCAACTTTTTAATTGGTAGGAGCAATGTAAACACTATGTCCATAAGCAATGTGTGTGCCTTTTGCCAAAAAACTGAAGCAAACATAAATTTGTTCTACAATATTTATAATAGTTTTTTACACTTATGTGGATCCTGAACGGCTTTACAGAAGCTTGATTGTACTGCCTTTATGTCCTCAATATTTAGAAACACCCAGGCAGGGGGTAATAGGTTTGCATTTGTTCTCTGAACATACAAGGATCTCTCCTAGGGTTGTTTTCTGGCCTGTGGTATCAGTGCAGAAAGCGCGTCTCTGTAACTCTACAATCACTTAAAACTGGCCCTCAAAAGGAGCTGGTCCTACCTGCTCATAATTGCTTGTGCCTGTTCCCTTGCTACCAGTGTGAGCACCAGCATTCATTTGGCAGGTGAATGACGTGTGCAGCAAAGCTGATCCATTTAAAAGTATCTTCTAGTTCAGTCAAAATCAACTGAGTGTATTTATTTTTTTGTGGGTTTTATATTATCCCCAGGTAGATCTCCAGATCTGGTTGAGTTGTGTGTAAACACCCGCAGAAACACAAGTTGCAAAGCAAGAGAAGAGTGAATAGAAGTGGCTGGAAGAGAGGAAGGGAGGGAGGGAGTTGCAGCCAGACTGCCTCCAGTGCCAGCATGTGTTAGCTCAAAGTGAGAGTGAAACTCTGGCACAAGCGGGGATAGCTTCATATCAGCATTACTCACAAAACCACCTTTCTGTAACTACAGAATTGCCTGACAATACATCTGCATTTATGATGCAACACTTAATAACACATTGTGCTAATCTGTTGCTGTAAATACAGGCACAACCTTGTCTTGTAGCTAGATCCCAAAGTCCCAAAGCAGAGCAAGCAGAGGGCTGCTTGAGCTGCGTCCTAACAGAACTGGTGGTGTAGGGAATGGGGATAAGTTTTGGTCAAATAGAAAAGGATATAATGCGGAAATAATATTTCCAAGGTCTGAACATAGAATTATTTATGAAAATATTTCAAAGGAGAAAATAAGATAAAAACCCATAATTTGTTTGGGGACAGATCTGTTGCTTGTGAAAGTAAATGCAAATTGCAGAATCTAATTGCAGGCAAAATGCCAGCAGATGCTTTCTTAGGCCTTCACCATTTCCCATGCCTGGTATACAGGATATGGGTCTCTTGCGATTCATGTTGCCAAATTTCCAGTGCTACCAAGCTACAGGCAAAGTACACTAGGTGCTCACACAACCCCCTCGTTTTGTTTTGTGGGAAACAGTGTTTGTACATGCTTTCTGAGATGAAAATCTTGACTTTAGTCATTTGGCAATCAGATAGAATTAGTGTTCATAAGTAACCTATATGCAAGTATGTAATTCTGACCATTTGAATCGAATGCCTCATTTAAGCTTCCTTACTCATTCTGGAGGCACCAGCTCTCGCATGATGCTATGAGGACGCCGTATGCCTTTGTTAAGCATTCTAAATTACCAGGTCTGGTCAAGACCGTACCATTTATGTGGTTACAAAACCTACAATGAGTGGCTAAAATAGGGGTTTGAATTATAACATGCATAAAAGCCTAACCTCTCTTAATTTTTAATGAAACCTGGTTTTAGTAATGTAAAATATAATTCAGGAATTGTTTTGTTCTAGTGAAAAAGCTAAACTCTTAAGATACAGAAAAACAGACTGCAGTCTGTTTCTAATGCTGTTTCAATAAAAATTAAACTACAATGCAGAATGCACATGCAGTCCCCAAAGGTGGAACTAGGACAGAGGCACGCAGAACTAAAACAGAGACATGCAAAACTACAACAGAGGCATGCAGAACTCCCACATTCCCAGGCACATTTACCTATGAACCCACTAATTTGAGTGATGAAGTATTGAAGTACAGAGTTCTAGAAGTAAAAATGGTTGCACAAATCTATTTTTGTTAAGAAGGTCCAAATGATTCCAGAGGACAATTCAGTGTCACTATAAATTTGGGATAAATTTAAAAGAGATAACCAGTAAGTGACACTAAGTAAATGGGTGTGTTTAAAACAGATGTGTTGTTTTTTTTTTTACAGAGAACTGTAGGTTAGGTGTGTCTGTCCATACAAGTTTCACAATACCACATCCTCTTTAGATTAGACACTTGGCAAGGAGGAAGCTATCATCTGCATACTAGCCTCAGAAATGGTAAACCTGGAATTTCAGACTTAGCAGTTTTTCCTAAATGGGGGCCAGTGTCCACCTTGACCACTGATGCTGATCACAGTGCAGCAGAAAATGCCACATTGAAGGGACAAGAGAGAACAAACATGGGTAGCATAGTTCTGGACTGGGATACTTCAAATATACCTTATGTTTTGTATCTGGTTATTCTTGAAATAACGTTGAAAATGTCAGAAAGCCATTACAGTCTCTCTGTTAGGGGAGTTGCTTTCTCGGTAGAAAACTGAGTCAAACTACTTTATTAGTGTTTCAATTCTGGCTCAGTAAGTCTTTAAGTTCCTTTTGTAGAAGCTGTATAAAGTAAAGGTAGCACAACTAAACATGAGGTTTCTCTAGGTTGAGAAGAACATTTGGGTCTTGGGTACCTCAGCCTCCCCCTACAATGCATTTAAGCACCAAAACATGCAGTCCTAAACACCACTCCTTAGGTGTTTAAGCCAAGCCACACATTATGGTTTAATCCCATAATATTTAAGACCATAACATTCACTGTTTAGTTTTTGTTTTATCAAACCCAAAAAGTTTCAAGAGGACAAGTCATTCCTGTCAGATGTCACTGCAACATCTGACCCGTTCATGCTTTGTCTGTTCTGACACAGGGTATAGTTACATCAATGTTACGTTTTTGTTTGCTAGGTCGGTATCTAACCTAATCCAAGTCAGACTATTCATACTTAGGACAGCCCAACAAGTCCTTTTCATTTTTTATAGGAACCTCTGAGGAGAAAGCAATTTTTGCTTTTCTAACCAGAAATCTTCATATTGCAATTTAAATTGGATAGTAAAGATAGAAACACTATACAAATAAAACATACAATCAAATCTAGGGCATTACTGAAATGGGAAAAAAAATGTTAATTGATTCACAAATGTCGTGTATTAGTGTACAAAAACGCATACTAAGCATATGAAACTCAATAGAAGTGAGAAAGTCCATAAAATACACTTAACTTCATCCTGCAAAATAATTTAATTAGATTTCAAAAGTCTGCCATGATCTTTTGACATTTCTTGAAGTACCAAATTTCAGCTGCATGTGGACTGAATTTTCAAAGATTTGGGTAAATAACAACCTTTGTTGTCGGCAGTTACCCTTCTTCTCTGAAAAAATATATCACATAGTCATTATCCAACTCATTTATGTTATAGTTTTCAAAAAACAGTGACAGAATTAGCATTACAAAAGTGTATACTCTAAAATTAAACCTGTATTTTTGTTCTTTTCCCAAATTATTTTAGAAGTATGCTTACATGTTGAAATAGTTCGTTCTACAATAAAATATCATAGAAGCATTTGTTAGAATATCAGTTATCAACACAAAAGTTCTCAAATATGGCTTTGAGGACAAATGCATATCATACTGTGACTTTTCCATGTTTGTGGCAGAACTTTACTTTCAACTGCAATTACACAGCTCTATATATAGACTACCTTATCAAATAAACATGAAATGACCTCCACATCTTCAGTTCACACTTATTTGGTCAACAGTGGCTTATTATAAACAGAACATTCTGTTGTGTTTGGGTAATTTTACGAAAATTAATTTGGACGCTGAGGGGTATGCATGCACGTGCATGCCGGTACAGGCACCCATGCACTTTAAGGATGCTCACTATGTACAACACTGGTGGAAAAAAGTTAATTTTTGGTAGCACAGATGTCTCCCTGTCTTCATGTCATCGTCTCACTGACATTTTGTTTTTTCATCATGTGTTTTGGAACTGAATGTGGAAAACACTGACAATATAATTGATGACTCCCTACTATTTACTAGCTAATCTCATCCTCCACAGGGGCAAATAATGCACAATTGCTTATGAAATGATAAACAATTGCTTATAAAAGGTGATCAGAAAATTGATTATCCATCAGGTGTTTGAATGTTAGGCAAACATTCTTGTCTGAATAATTTTTTTTTTTTTCATTTTTGAAGAATAAATGTAACTATTCCTTCCTTAACACTCATTGTTCAGCCTGGAGAAGAGAAGGCTCTGGGACACCTTATAGCAGCCTTCCAGTATCTGAAGGGAGCCTACAGGAGAGCAGGAGGGGGCTCTTTGTCAGGAATTGTAATTACAGGACAAGGGGTAATGGTTTTAAATTACAAGAGAGGAGTTTTAGATTAGATATTAGGAAGAAATTCTTTCCTGTGAGGTTGCTGAGGCACTGGAACAAGCTGCCCAATGAAGTTGTGGATGCCCCATCCCTGGAAATGTTTAAAGCCAGGCTGGATGGGGCTTTGAGCAACCTGGTGTAGTGGGAGGTGTCCTGCCCATGGCAGGGGAGTTAGAACTCCCTTTTGAATCTTTAAGGTTCCTTCCAACTCTATCCATTCTGATATATGATCATGTTGTTAATGTACTGTATCCCTGTAAGGAGGTTGCTGATACTTGCTCAGAAACAATAGATTCAGATTCCAATTCCCAACAGACATTTTTACATTGTCAGATTTGTTCATTATAACACAAAATGTCCCTCTGTTAGGATACTTAGAGTTGTTAATGTTCACTTCTGTCATACACCATTTCTGAAGCCTAAGCAATCATAGCACAACTGAGATTTCAAAGGAAAGCACTGATTCAGATCATTAACACAAAAAACATCTGCTTTGTGATCAATTTCTTGCCACCTTATGACCAGCTGTATTCCACATATTTACAGCAAGAACCACACACTTTAGAAAGCCATAGTCCTGCCTTGGAGGGAAAAACTCATATTAATCACTGAAGTGACTATATATAATGAACAGGTTCTGTCTGTTTGAAAACATAATCAACCGCTTGTCACAAGCTCCCATTACATTCAGTTGGCACCAGACCAATTTCCAATTCAGAAAACATCATGGCTTGTACTTAACGGTTATGAGTTTTACTTGCAACCTTTAGACATGGTGGTATCTAAGATACAACGATCCTTTAATGGAACTGAACAAAATTATTCTTCTTGGACACCTGGAGAAAACAGACTTTAGGATATCTGATGAGCAGCCACATAATGTCAGTTTTAAGCAGAAATGCCATCAGAAGTAAAGTGATATTTTTTAGATAAATAGGTCAAAAATATCATCAGAATTTATCAGGAGCAAGAATAAGGCTAATGGCAACAACTGATCTTTCTGGTTGGAATTTTATTCTTGTAGTAAGAATTACTGATTTTCTATTTTACTTGCTCCTGCTTAGGCAGTGCATTCTAGGATTAAGGATTAGTTAAAAAAAGAGGGAATTCTGTTCTGTTCCTTGCTATCAGTTTTTGTGGTTGTTTTCCTCTAGTAAAATAAGCATATGAAAGCCTTTTGTACATACCTTTTCCTGAGCCATCTAAATCTGTGCAGGACATTCCTGAAATTTTCTTTTGAATGAAAACCAAGAAGGAGTATGTTGATCTTATTAAGAGGAAGTTCTGCTTTTTCCTTCTTGTAAAATCCCGCTTCTTAAGGAACATCTGGTCTCTCTCTCCTTCCCTCCCCCACTGCCACCACATCACAAGCGTATGCCTGATTCATTTGCTCCAATAATATCATGTAGAAAACCTGTGGATAGTTACTCATTCTTTCCTTTTGGGGATAATTACTACAAATTATCCTCCAAGTTCAAATCCATTGCATCTAGGTAGCTAAATCATTTGAAGGCTGTCCATTCCTGTATTATCTCTGAATTAAAAAATTTTATCCTATACATATTAGTTTTCCCCATAAGATTTAGCAGCTTAAACCCTCTCTCTCAGATTTCAGTACCCTGTCCCTGATTACTGTCACAGTTTTCCCCAGAAATTATTTGTAGTATGTTGTCTCTCTTGCTTTCAGCTGCATTTAGCGGCAATGCTGTACACACCATTGAGAACCTACGTGCACACTCAGCTTTACGGATCCTATTTGCCTCTGATTAATTTCCTTCTATTTGTTTAGATGGGCTCTTCTGTAGGATTCAGAATGGCAGATCTCTCTGCCATTCATCTTATAGTTCATTTGAGGATGAAATATTGTGTACATACATTGTGTGCAAAATCCCAAAGAAACACAACTGCTTTGAAAGGTAATTAATAGCTATCTGCCAAGGTTTTTTACTCCAGTACCTCAGGATCAAGTTTCAGAATTGGTAAGTGATTTGGTTGGCAGTGGGTAAGTGTGAAGCACTAGTGACATGTTTCTCACCAAGGAAACAGGTTGCTGTGTTTTGCAGAAGTCAAGAGCTTATTTCTCCCACTTATAGGAGGGGGCTCAGAGAGATGCAAGACACCTCAATTGCAAAGGATCTTGAAGCACAAAGGGAGGAAAGCTATTACTTTCATTTTTCTCCCTGTTTTAACCTCCTGAAGTGAACAGAAGTTGGTGTAGCTTCTCCATACCAGTTTTTCTCCCTGTTCTAACGTCCTGAAGTGAACAGAAGTTGGTGTAGCTTTTCCATCCCAGTTACCTTATCCAGAAAACTGGAAATCTCACTAAGTGCTAGCACTGACAGCTTTGGTCAAAGAGTAGTCATAAACATAAAGTGTATGACGTAGCAAAGTCAGGAAACTGTATGGAAAAGAACCTATATGGACTGTCAGGAAATTGCCAAATGTCTAAGCTCTAAGGACTCTGAAGTTATGCTCAAAGGAAAGCAAATGTGGAAAAAACAAAGAACCAAAGGACAACCACCCAATTTTGCCAAACAACCTGGGTATATTCTAATGGCTGTAGCCTGGCCTGAGAAGCAAACTGTGAGTCTGAAAGGGCAGAGAATGAATCCTACAGCAGCTTTAGATTTTGCATAACAAATGTCTCTGTGTGCTGGCAAAATGCAAGGCATCGTCTGCCCATGCTCCGACGCTGCAGATGCTGCTTCACACTCTGTATAAAACAAATAGTTGGCACAGGAGTTTCACAGCATTTTTCCTCCACGTGCAGACATAAGATAGGTGATTGTTTGGCTTACAAAAATTAAAATGAATCTTTAGAATCCAGGGCTTTATGGAAAACAGGTCCTATTTTAAATTTTTTTGTAATCCAAAATAACATTTTACTGTCATGCAAATCTATTGTCAACAGGACTGTTACAATTCAGAGATTAAATGGCCTACAGAAAAGAATGTTACTGAGAAAAGCCTGTAACCCAGTATGAATATTTAATTTTTTTTTTTTTTTTAAATGGACCTGGAAACAGTCTATCATCAAGTGCAATGGTCTACCTTCTCATGTATGACTTACCAAACAGAATATGGTACTTTACCAAAAGACAACAGCAGCAATACCCAGGATTTGCTTGCCAAAGTCTTACACCTGTGTCAGAGGCCATAAAATTCCTATTTGCAAAACATACGAAACTGAGCTAAAATAATTTTTAAGCACAATCAGAGGGAAAAGATATTCTTACTGTTGAAACACAGCACAAAGCACTAGGAGCTGTTACTTCATTTTCTTTGGCCAAGCACAGAGGCTATGAACTTCTTCAAAAAACCCTGTGTTCTGTGCCCAAATAGAGAGACACCTGAGAACTGTGCCAGACAGATACGATCACTTGTGACTTAAGCTACCAATACGCAGGTCTCTGATTGCTCAGCACTTTGAGAAATTACCTAGGAAGTGGTTTACATTCCTTCTACCAATTTGGTTCAGCTGCCAGCTTTACCAATTGGTGGAAGGCTACATTTTACCTTACCTCTCCTACTGCTACTACATTTTCTATCTTGACACACACTTGTTCCTGATGGGACAACATGGGATAACGTGGAGTGTGCTGGCAGTTATTTTAGAGCTTCCTTCTGATAGCTCAGCAGCGTAGTGGAACTGGAGTGACAGCACAGAACTCCCCCTTGCAGGCCCTACAGGAGACCACAGGAATTAGACATTGTATTATCAGAGTGAATAGAAGTTTTGTAATAAACACCATTATTATTCTGACTTCTGTTTTTAACACATCTGGGAAAAGTGAAGGGAGGCAGATAATTAGGATTTGTTTGGCATTGGGATTGTACTCAACTCTTTAGAATATGCATTAAAAACAAGCCAGCAGCCCAAACAATTCTAAACAAATTATTGGAAGCTGAAGTCATCCTGGCTTTCTGATGCTGAAATCCTTTCTGATTAAATTATTTTGCTTCAAATGTGAATACAGACATTGCAGGTGAGATTTTATAGATGCATAACATCCAGTCATCTGCAAATATTTAGTATCCTCTATAACTCCTACATCCTCTAGAGTAAGAATATTGTACATTATTGTTGTTTTATATGCACTTCCTTATTTGACTGTTTATATTTTCTAAGGAAACTGCACATTCTCTTTTTTGATATTAAGTGTCAGAAGCCTTAATAAATGCATCTATAATTTTATTTATTAAGTGCACCACTTGTTTTCATATGAGACACATTTTCAGTTTATATAAGGTATGCTCCTCTGAAAAATTGCTTTAATCTCAAAACTATAAAGTTGCCAGGCTTTTTACGATGTAATTTGTACTCAGCATTCTCTGCATAAGGACATCAAACTCAACACCACTCCTGACATTAAGTATTTCATTTCAAGCTGTTATTCTTTTAGTATCAGATGTATTTGTTTGATAAGTCACAGAAAAACAATATTCTCTTAAATGAAATGCATAGTAAGTTTTACACTGAATTCTATTTGCCTTTCTTTAATTTCTGTGAAGACTAGTGTTTTGCCTCTATATTTTGAAGCCAGCAGGTTAAAAAAAAAAACTTGTAAAAAGTCTAATTTTATAAAGCATGCTTTATATGCTTTTATGCATGCAGTGTTTACTTACGTGATCAAAAATGTTGAGGTCAATCAGAACTTGCAGACAGCGCATTACAATTCACTATTTCTCAACAGACCTAACATTTCATATTCCTTTCAGTAGGCATGATGACATCAGGGAGCACAATCTATAGCATTCACTTTCCAAGGTTATTGAGACTGGATGACACAAGGACTTGCTGGTACCATAAACATTCCCTGCCCCTCCAGCATGGCTTGTGTGTAAACCTGCAAAATGAGCTTGCAAGTGTCCTGGGTGAGTGGTTTGGCAGATACATAGAAAGATTTTTACTGAATGAAATAGCAGAGGGGAGTAAGTCCTTAGCGGTGATATAAATAGGGATTTCAGGAGCAATGTCATGTTCTGCTTTCACCGTAACTAAGTGCTACCCATAACACAGCCTGACCAAAACAGTCCGGATGTGGAAGCTGTCTTTCCATTTGTCAACTGGTCTGACTCTGGACAATGGTGTCTCAGTCAACTAGCCAGTACTGCTGGGTGGTTAGCCTAGATGATATTCTGTGCTGGGAAAGACAATTTATTATGTTTGATATCCACATTTAAATTTTGTCAATTTAAATACTTTTCCATTTGTTTGGATACCAAAATATTTCTTCAAGTATCAGCACTATTGCCGTAAAGAAAAAGAATTAGGAACAGAAATTGTGTGCAGCTTGCACAATCACACAAGTCTTTTGAAAGAAGTAACTAGACCTTGGAGGGCAGATTGCCATGGTGTATTGCAGATAGGAAAATCTTGCTCAATTTTGTGGTCTGCCATGCCTCTTGCATTTTACAAAGGCATTTTGCATCATTTGAGGTTAAAAATTATTATAAATATTAAAAAGCAGAGCAGTTATGATCAGTTTATTGCAAAGCAATACTGTCCTGTACTCCTCCAAAATTAATTTTCCCTTTTCTAAAGAAAAATATTCATATAAATAGATGTGTGTGCTACTACCTGCTCTTCTAACACTGGTTTTAGACTTAGTGTCAAACAGAATCTTGCAGAAGTCCTGGGGCAGTGAAAGTATAACCATGCTAGCTAGTCAGTCCTCCATAAAAAAATACTCCATTGCCACCTACACATATAATGCAGAGAATAACAGGATCTTCAGACTGATGTTTCAAAGTTTTTTGAAAGTGCTTTGTTTGTAAGGTCTTTGTTTTTTATTTTCCATAACTCACGCTTCAAGGAGAAAATCCAAATATTAGTCTATGGATAACTGCAAGTAGATCCATATGGGTGATCTCCAAACCATTTTCAGATCATACTCTTCCTCCTTTCTTTCATACTGAGAGATGCTCAACCACACCCAAACTTACTTGAGATACTGCTCTTTACATTTACTCCCTGTTACAGATAGTGAATAATGTTTCTAGGATGGAAAAAAAAAAAAGTGAATTTCAGCAGTTATCAGTTAGTGCAGTAAATTCTCCTTCCATAAGCTGGCAGTTGAATGATCCTGTGAACCACTTACAGCAAAGCAGCATGCAATTGATTCTATTGTACTTCAGTAATTTACATTCCTATGAAGTCTTTTTTTTTTTTTGCTCTTACATGGTTTCACTTATATAAAACATGAAATATTTTAACTAGTGCCATTGTACTTCTCTAAATTAAGTTTTCAGATGTTCAGTAAGATGGTTCTGTAATGAAAATGTGGTGCGCTCAGTGAAATGAGAGCATTAGACAACTTGAGACAGCTCTTGCAGTGCTGGGGAGACAACATTTGGTTTCTCTAATAACTGATCAAACTATCACAGCAAGGAGTCAAAAGAAAACTGTAAGTGGCAAAGTGTTTTCACATATGACAATAAACAAATTGCAGACTGTCTACTTGGGAATCTTATTCTTTACATAACCAGTGAACAAAATATTAAAGAGAAAGTATACAAACAATCCCAAAAGAGTAAATTTGCCATTTCAAAATACAGCTTTCAGTTAGAACAGCTTTCCTAGAAAACAGTAGTAAAATGCCTGACTCACCCAGTTTTCTCAAAAAGACAGGTACCTGTGGTGAACAAAGTACAGCTGTTTTTCACAGTTATAATGCTAAATGCTTCATTTTTTCCCCTCCCTTATCTTTGATATTCATGTTGAGCAGAACAGTCTCTTTCCAGAGCTCAGACACAGCTACTGTCTGAGCTAATAATAATAGTTTTCTACAGCTGATGATACAGATATGTGTAAAGTGCCTGAAGCTGCATGGAGGAGGCACTAACTGAAGTGCGTATTACCTTAGTATCAAATAGCATCTTTAAAGGCTCTTTAAAGGCACTGTTTTTCCTAAACACTTGGCCTCACTTGATCATTCAGTGGGGATTATTGGCGGGAAGAAGCTAAGAACTGTTCTGCTCACAAGAAATGGAGTTCTGTGGCCTTTTGTTTTTACTGTTAAAAGGGTTTGACAAAGTGGATGAATGTTTGAGGTCGTATCTTCCATTACAATCCATGTCTGCTGTTCTGCAAGACAAAATTTACAAGTGAAGGAAGCAGACCACAACTGCACATATTTACCACATCTGACATGATTTTCCAAAGAAAGGACACAGTATCATGATTCACATACTCTGAATGAATTCCCTATATGTATAGGAGCAAATCTTGCATTGCTGACCTCTAAGAAGGTAAAATCTCTGGCATTAGCTTTACAAATCATATTCTTGAAACTTCTCCAAAGGGAGTAGCATTAGCTTTACAAATCATATTCTTGAAACTTCTCCAAAGGGAGTATCATGCTGATACATTCCTCCACTGCTAAGGTACTTGATCAGAGGTGGCACTGGTGTAATGATTTAACTCCAAGGCACTTGAATCTAGTGAATGGACGTGGCCAAAAAATGAAAAAGATGCTCTGGGACAATGTCTTCTGGCTTCTTGGGTGACACTTATCTCATCTTCACTTTTGGGTCAAGAAGGAGGTTGCCTGAAGAGCACAGAGTGGTGTCTGGAAAGAACCAAGTGGGGATCCATGAGGTTTTACAGCAGAACCCCTCTGGTGCTACTGTAAGTCCCGCACTTTGCTTTTCTTATTCCACTACAAAATCTTTTAAAATGTTAATAAGCTGACTAGTACCCTGGGCAGAATAGGGTTAATCAAGAGAAAAGCGAAGGGCAGATTTCTCATTAATTGTTTTCAGAGCAAACCCAGAAGGAGAATTAAAGTAAAGCATTTGACCAAGATTTGTTCATGCCAGACACACCTTTTCTTGCCTTCCTACTGAATACAGAAACGTGTATTTCCCTGAGGGCATTCTGCAGAGTTTTGAGATGTAACATTTTGACAATGGAAAAGTACAACTCTAAATATAGCACATTTTGTCAAACTTTGTTTAAAAGAATGTTCCAGTAGATACCTGTTCAAAACTGTACCTTGCTGTTGGTTCCTATGCAAAACCCTTATTAATGGAGATTCTGCAAACCAATAATATCAGTATGCAGCCATTGGATAGGATGGATTGTTTTGGCAAGTATTCAGGCCACACAATGGTTCACATTTATCTTTGTCATAGTCTGGAGTGCAGGAGGTCTTACTATTTTGTTTCTTTTTGTTTACTCACTGGTTCCTCTTCTCTGACGCATAAGAAACTATGTCCTTGAAAGACACAAAAAGTACAGTAAACTACTTTATTTCCAGAGCGTTTCCATGATGGATTCTAACCCACAGCTCACAAACTTCTATTCATATGGAGGGAGGAGAACCTGGCAGTGAATAAGCAAGAAGACGGGCACTGTAACAAGTCTTTGAGGTAAGGAAATTTAATATCTGGAAATCCACACAGCACCAAAACCACAAATATCAGAGATGGTGAGTTTTAAGGAAAGTGATAAATAGACCACTTTCTCTAGCAGTCTGTCCTTCCAGCATTAAGAGTTCCCTCATTATACACAAAGTTCTATCATGGCACACATTTCACATGTAATCCTATAAGGAGGCAGTGGATGCACGGACATGGTTACTAGAAGAGAAGGGACGAAGCATGTCCATGCAGTTCTTACTACTCTCTTGAAAGGTTTTTCTTAGTGCAAATGAAGGATTCACAGAGAGCACTACATTCTCTCCCCAGCTTTTGTTTTTGGTGGAACACCCTGAGTAGGAGAAGGTGACTGCCAGGAAAGAGGATGCAGGCACTAACAAGCAGGTTAGGATCTCCTCACAAATAACATACTACTGTGGGAAGCCTAAGAAGGTTCATACTTCTTCATACTTTACTGGAGATGTAAGTCCAACCTTTGACTCCTTCTCTATGACCACAAGCATGTGTTCTGCCTCATCTGTGTACCTAGAAAATACTTTACTTTTTCCCTCTCTGTTTTCTGATTTAATTTTAAAGCTAAATGTTCCTGGAAATATGTTTTTGCTCACATTGTATAAACAGCTCTTTGGGCACTGCTGTGATACAATATGTGCCTACTGGACGGAGAACGAGAAAAGAAAACAAAAATTATAAAAAGACAAGGAAAAAAAGAGAAGAAATCTCAACACTGCTGAAACAATACAGTACAATTTTGCATCATCGTACATTCTTAGATCTTAAGATTTTAAAAATACTTCAGGGCAGAAATAATAGAATCAGACTGGTTTAGGTTGGAAGGGACCTTAAAGATCATCTAGATCCAACCCCCCTGCCATGGGCACTGCACCTCCCACTAGACAAGGTAGTCCAAAGACACATCCAACCTGGCCTTGAACACTTCTGCTCACTCTCTGATGACAGCAATTCTTTCCATTACCTTTCTTTGCAGCAGCCAAACTGTGCTGGAAGACACACCTCCACTTTCAATATAGGAAGGATGGGATTATGTATTTGTAGCCATAACATGGGGGAGGACGACACCCTCCTCCTGCTTTCTACCAGCACTTGTTAACAGCAGGGGAAGACCCAGCAGGACACAAATTGACATGTTTTTTTCAGCTCTTCCCTCTCCCAGGCAATAAATGCTTAGGAAAGAAACCTCCCTTATTTGGCCCTTCACACCAGACTATCATTTTCCTGCTCAGGAAGTATGAACACTTCAATGCTCCCCATTCTTCTTTGGAAAATCTTCTGCTGGCACTGTGATGCGTTGACCTCTGTGGAGGGGCTCACAGCCTCTATCCAGATGGGTTACAAGAAATTGATACCACACACGGCAACAACAGTGGCACAACCTGTAAAGAAATACCCAAATTCTCATACGTAACTTAGTACATAATGTAATTTAGCAAACCTGAGAATCAGTCTCTCCATGGCTCAGGCTCTCCTCAGTGTCAGCTGTGAAAACTCAGTTATGTTTAGCCAAGGATCATCCTCAATTTTTATTCTATATTTTGTCATCAAGCCGACACTGACTGCAGTGCTTTCTCCTGGGCAACTCTTCAACCTACAGGCAGTGCAGCTCTGCCCCTGGCCCGTCAGAGGGCAGGATGGGATTGGGAAAAATTGGCTGGATAAATAAACACTTAGAGAAATTTCTTCAGTATTCATAAACTTATATGATCAATTCTGTGAAAGAAGAACTGGAAAAGCGCAAAGGATTCTGGGCATATCTGGGAATCTTTTCTTGCAGCCACATCAGAGAGAGACTAGATCTTGCTCTGAACTTGAAATGAGGAACCCTTCAGGAAGAACTGTCCATATTTTTGTATGTCCAAGCAGCTCATACATGCAGCTCTCTGTTTGAAACACACCTTCCTGAGGGTATTTTTTTTTTTTTAATAAAAAAAAAGTTTCTTTTTTTCCTTGTTCCCTTTAAAAATGCTGAACATATATTTTTGCCTTCAGAACAGATGTTCTTTCATCCCCTTAGAAATGAATTAGCAAAGAGAAGAGCCCTCGGTATGCAAGCCCTAAGGAAAACAGTGGCCATGCTGAGATGTGTTTTGAGAAGTCTCCTGTCACATCAAGTCTCAGCTGGTGCACAGCTCAGGTCACCTTCCAGCTGTGAAGGGTAGTGATCACAGAAGCCCAGCCAGAAGCTTCTTCTAGTTAGTGGCAAGAAATCTGAAGTAATTTCTTAGAAATCCCTTGGACCCTAAGCCACCTGGAGACTGCCACTCCATGGCTTTTAGAACAGAAGAAAAAAAATCAATTAAAATTTCGATAAACCTCCTGAATCTCAATGAGAAGAAAAAGTCCTCTGTCCCTTTCAATTGCAATGAAGGAAGTTCCAGCCATATTATAGGGGAAAGCCCATACTTACATGGTAGAGAAAAATCACAAAACCATACAACTTCCATGTGATTTTTTTTTTCAAAACCTCCTAAAAGGCAACAACTAATGAAGATATGCTGATGAAGTAAACAAGTTACGGTCCCCCATAATATTCTTGCTGCTAAATTGGGAAGATATAGGTTTGATGGATGGGTTGTTAGATGGATAAGGAGTTGGCTGGATAGCTACATGCCAAGAGTTATAGTCAATGGCTCAATTTCCAAGTGGAAACCAGCAAGGGTTCCTCAAGTGTTTATAGTGGGACCAAGACTATATAATATCTTCCTTAACAACAGACACAGTGGGATTGACTGGACCTGCAGCAAGTTTGCAGATGACACCAAGCTAAGTGGTGCAGTTGATTCACTTGAGGGAAGGGATGCCATCCAGCAGGACCTTGACAGGCATAAGCACTGGGCCCATATAAACCTCATGAAGTTCAACAAATCCAAATGCAGTCTTGCACCTGGGTCAGGGCAATCACCAATACAAGTACAGACCAGGGGATGAATGGATTGAGAACAGCCCTCTGGAAAAAGACTTGAGGATACAGTGGATGACAAATTGGACATGACCCAGCAATGTGCACTAGTCATCACATCCTGGGCTGCATCAAAAGAAACATGGCCAGCAGGTTGAGGGAGGTGATTCTCCCTTTCTTCTCTCTCATGAGAGCCCATCTGGAGTACTGTGTCCAGCTCTGGAGTCCTCAGCACAGCAAAGACACTGATGTGTTAAAGCAGGTCCAGAAGAGGGCCACAAAAACGATCAGAGGGGTGGAACACCTGTCCTAGAAAGACAGGTTGAGAGAGTTCAAGTTGTTCAGCCTGGAGAAGAGAAGGCTCCAGGGAGACATTATAGCAGCCATTCAATATACAAAGGGGGATTGTAAGAAGGATGGAGACTTTTTACCAGGGAGTGTAGTGACAGGACAAGGGACAATAGTTTTAAACTGAAAGAGGGTAGGTTTGGATTGGATATGAGGAAGAACTTTTTTATGCTGAGGGTGGCGAAACAATGGACCAGGTTGCTCAGTTGTGGATGCCCCACTCCAAAAGTGTTCAAGGCCAGGTTGGATCAGGCTTTGAACAACCTGGTCTAGTGAAGCATGCCTGGGCCCATGGCAGGGGTGTTGAAACGAGATGAATTTCAAGATCCCTTCCAACCCAAACCATTCTATGATTTGCATCCCCCAGTTCCATTAACACTTCATTTACTGTGACATCCTTACTAGGTCTGTCTGCTGGCCTACATAACATAACATTCCATTTTTCTGGATGTGCCTCCTTTTCTTGTCCTACTGCATGAGTCGCAAAGTCTTTGAACGCTTACAGTTTTATTCAGGGACATACATGTAATGCAGGCCTACACAGTGTCTTTTCAGTTTTCCTCACCATTGGTCCTTCTTTTTTCCCTCCTTTTTCTCCCCTCTCATTTTTTCCTCCTGAAAGAGTAGTAACTTACATTGTTTGCAATCAGCTTCAAAAGAACAAAGCCTTCAGATGTATAATCATCTTTAATCTTCTGAAGAAAAGAAGAAGACTTTAAAGCTAAACCCCTACATGAGCTGTCTGTCCCAAAGGAGTGGACAGGAATGAGGGTAAAATAGGAAGGGTGTTTGTATAAAAGACATCACTGTACACACAAAAAACCCCATCACACCTTGTAAAGCAGAAATTACCTATCTGTTCTCCACTTGGCTTTAAGGCAGTAATCACTTACCAGAGTGTAAGTGTCTTCTAAGAACATAATGTTCTCATTTACTGTGCTTCTGAAAGAGTGCTCTGTAATTTCCTTCAGAAAGGGTGCAGATAAATCCTCCTGCCAAACAGACTGGCAGGAGCTGAAAATCTTCTCTGACTCAACTTGGATTCAGAAGTCTGAACCCTAAAATTTCTGGCTTCAGTCTGTTATTGTGGAAACTCTTCGTCTATCAGAGACAGATCCTTCAGGAATGACACTGCACTAAGGACTTCAGAGTCTTTCAAGCTGTGTCCCATGACAATTACAGTTGTAGATAAAGAAACTGGAATCACAAGCTATACCTGCTCTGTTATTCCAAAAATTTTGTCAGTAAGTAAAGACATAAACTGTCAAAGGTGATTTTGACAAGAGTAGTAATTCTTCCCTGCTCTCCTTCAGTCCCTTTTAACTTCCAGAGAGAGACCCTTCAGTGCAGTTGGAATCTGCAGTGATCCTTTTGATGTTACTTCCCTTAAATTTCTGCATTGCACCTGTGTGTCTACAGAGGGGGTGTATCTGCCAATAGTTGAAAAATTACATTCAGGACTCCATGGAAACTGTCCACAGCTTCTTTTCATCTAGAGTTTTTCAAATTTTGGCCAAATTGCTTTACCAGGATGAGTACCTCATAAAATCCTTCTCAGGAATGATAATCAACAGAATGCAGTTGTTTTCCCTATGACAATTTTTTTTTCCTTAAAATTGTAATTAGTTAACCAAATATTTCATAACAATAGAGGATAAAAGATATGAAGAACTACATAAGGAAAGCACATTTAAAAATGGGAGCTGCAGTTCCCCTCTATCAATTATGATCTTAAATAAAAGCAACAAGCAACCTTTTTTGATAATTTTCCAAACCCTGAATTTAAGTTAGCACTGAAGAAAATGACTGCATTCATTTTAATTGACTTCTCACTTTTATTATCAATGATTTAAAGGTAATTGAATCCTTCCCCTATAATGCATGAATCGGTGCATGTACTCAAGTAGTAAAAGCAGCCTGACAGTGATGCTGGTGTAACTCTGGTTCTGACAGTGACTTCGGAGTACTCTGGATGAAAACTGTACATTTTGACTGCAAATTTTTTGTGGGCACAAAAAATTAAGTAGCCAAGCCTCCATTATTAAACCTCAACTCCAGTCTTCTTTCTGTGGCAGAATGTGGCAGTGTTGACATTCTGATTAAATCCAAATGTCCCAGGGACATAAAATGCAAACCATAAGAACATAGAGACTTGTAGTAATAAATCTGCATAGACGTGAAGAATTCAAAGCCATATATACAACTTTTTCTAATTACATATTGCAATAAAACTACTTTTTCTGGAGTGCTTATATGCTTGCACCTATTTGTGATGTTACCAGTAGCAATGTAATCCTGAATTCATATTTATAAAGCTAACATCTTTATTCTTGGTGATTCATTAGATTACCTAAGAGTTGGGGTTTTTTTAAAAGCTGCCTCAATAAACCCTAAGATACATTTTAATCCTTTACTACCTTAACAGGGAGCATTTTAATCCTTTACTACCTTAACAGGGAGAGGAACAAGAAATAGAAAATTCTAGTTGAAACTTTGTTAGAGCTCTGGACCTGTCTGAACTTAAATAATTACTTGTTTTTTCTCCGTTGTCGTACTAAGGAAAAGACTTTCAAGTTAATACTTCCATACAATTAAGATTTCACATTTGAAAATGCTGTTGTTGCAAAGAGTTCTTTCCAAGCTCACTTAGACCTGCTGCCAGATGCCAAAGAGATGGAAAATGCCCCTAGACAAAGGAGTTGGATTAGATGAACTTTAAAGGTCCCCTCCAACCCAAATGATTCTATGATATGAAGATCATCTGTCAAAGACTATCTTAGACTGGAAGTGTCCAGCAAATATAATATATACAAATATCGCAATAATTTTTAAAGGGGACTTGGAACAAAATAATGAAATATATATGCTACATCAAAGTTGTTTAGGCAACAAAATAAACATTTCCTCCTGGGAAAGGAAGAAAAAGATTTACAAAATAAATGTTTCCTACATTGCTGCTTGTAGTTAAAAAAACTTAAACAATCAATGCTTCCTTTTGCCCCAAGATCTTCTTTGTCATTTCAGGTATCACTTATAACTGAATATTTTAATAATTTATGCTGAGGATATTATACACTTATGCATATCCAGATTCTAATCTTTCTTTTTTTTTTTTTTTTTTCCTATAGCAGATTGTTCAAATTATGCTTACAAAATATTTTGAGCGCTAAACTCTTTTGCTAATCTTCTGTAATACCTGGTCTTCTGGAAATAATTATCTCAACCTTTTCTCTTTTTTTTTTGTTATTTTTTGTATTCATAGCTAGACAGCTTTATATAGCAGATAAAATCCCTCTATAAAACTCTGAAATGGGAGAGAGATTCCTCTTTACAGTCCCAAAGCAAGCTATAGTTATCATAATTACTTTTATAGAAATTAAATGTTAGGCACTTTACAAAAATAGGTTTAAGTTCTAAACCACATCTACAGTCAGCTGAATCTCTAATATTCTAATGCTTTTTATTAAGAGACTGGGCTTACAGTATTTAAGCCACTACTCTGAAGTAGGCCTGCTGGGAATGGCCCTAAAATGCCAGCCACCAGCTGGGAAAAGCTAAAGCACAGTAGCTACTGCTCTGATCCTTTCTTTTCCTCCGGATTTCTTCAGGGAAAAAAAAGAAAACACAACAAAACACGCACAAGCCAACCTCAATTATGTTATTTAATTTATGAGTATCTGTCCTTATCATTTTGTCTAGCTTTATAAACTGCCTTTTGTTATTTCGAGTGGCTCCAAGTTATCCCCAGCTTTCCCACTCTGACCTCTTCTATGTCTACGTGTCCACCCACAGCAGCTCAGTGAGAGTGATCCAAAGGCACTTTCAGGGCCACATTCCCTGAGCGTCCGCATAATGCTTAAGCTTGGGGTGCACTCAGTAGCCCTAGAAGAAAGTCCTAACAGGCATAAGGGGCTAACTAAGACCTCGGGACTGTAGATCCTTTAAAGCACTCACTGGCAACTCAGGATAAAAATCTGCATGCACGTGCCTTAGGTCACTCCCATGGAGTGACCCACAAGGTGCCATCACACACCCACTGCTCCCTCAAGGCTCACAAAAAGCCTTCATGCATAGGAGCGTTCTTGGAATGAAATTATACGGCCCAAACTTTTCACCTTGAGTCAGTGTTAGCTGAGGTGCTTTTTCACTATACTCAGCACAGAGAAGAGTTCCTTTGGCTTGCATTGGACTATCTTGAAAGCCAGGCCTAGCAGAGCTTGGTTTTAAACTGGGACAGATGTTCAGCACTGGCCATACATGCTTGGCAAGGCTGGGACTGGGAGCCCTCCATCAGGCCGATGAGGGGACTCCTCGTACTGCTTCTCTTCCCCTCCCTTCAGTCCTCATTTGGAGGCTGTTGGAAAAATACAGAGGACAGTTTTCTTTGGATGGCTCCTGTGCTGCTCACAGCCAAATGCTGCTGCCAGAAATTTGTGGTTTCTTTAGGGCAAAGGCGGGCCTTCTGTAGCAAACAAGAGGCTGATCTTGATATAGATGATGAATCACATACAAAACAGGCAATCACATAGAAACTGAGCGTGAAACCAAGAAAATGTTTCCTTTTCTGCAAGACTCTTGAACCTGCCAAGCAGGTTCAAGGCACTTGAATGAGAGATCTCTAACATGGTCTTCAGAGCACACGGCCTGAAAAAGAGACCGGTTGGTAGAATGTAAGATTTATAGGAACTTTATTTTTTGTCATATTTTTCCAAAGTTCATACTAAACTGTGACACATTAAGATATAGATAACGGTTCACCTCAGACAAAGCATTAAAGCATTATTTAAAAAGGCAGGGCATACACAGCAAAGTCAATGAAAAAACAGAACTACCAAAAAAGAGGGAATAGTCTTACTTTGTAACTCTGCTCTGTGTTCCAGAGAGCATCAGATGCTTTGAGGTTTGAAAGTACTGATTTACAATTATATAAGAACTAATCAATTTAGCACATTTAAATGGAGTTCTTTTGCAGATATATATGATATTTATTCACTCATTGATATTCTGAACTTAATTCTTGTTATCTGTTTTTCATATCTGACCCAGATTGGAAATAACAGCAACAAGTGATAAGAAATTAAGCCTATTACAAACATACATTTCCTGGTTGCATGCACTGCGTAAAGGAGCCTGTTATCCCCAAATACAGGTGCCTATGGAACTGAAACCATAGAAGTCAACCTTTGCTTCATGTAAGGAAAATCATTTTGGAAAGAACTCAACATCTTTGAGTGGAGTTCACGTTTCAGAATATCTTTCACAGTGGAGTTTTAATTATCTCTGCACATCAGTTTGCATTGAACTCCAAGCACGTGGGCCAAGGCTGAAGCAAAATCCCACAGAAGCCAATGCAGTGTCATGGCCTGCACCATCACAACACCATGAATGGGGAAAAATGGTAAATTATGCACACAAGAAGAATGCAACCCAATGTAACATTCATTCCCTCTCCTCACGGCTGAGTAATTTCTACAAGCATCATGCAAGAACTCTGGTTGCTGTAGCCAGAAGGCAGTATATGCAGCCTGCCCACACCTTCCTGCACTAGATATGTCAGTGAATCAACCGCAATTTCATTAATCAGCAGCGATTCCCTCTCCACCTGTCCACACATTTAACAAACTTCTGAGGATTACTAACCAGGAAATAGCTTCTCATTTTTGCAGCAAGGTAAAAACTCCATCTTAACCATACAACCTAAATAAATTCACCGTAACATTTTTACATAAGGCTATGAAAGCACATACACAGATCTGCCACTAAAATAACTGACTTGACTTTGTATTATCCCTGTTGAAGTTAGTGAAACATTTAACTGACTGTACATTTCAAAGAAAAATCAAAACTTTTTTTTTTTTTGACACAAGGAATTTAAAATACTACACTATTTCCTCTTTAAGGATTAGAAAACTTTCATAGCCGCTTTTTGAAATCATGTGAAGAAACACAATTTTTGGAATTCACAAGCAAGTTCACTGAACTGTAAAGTTAGTGTTCCTTTCTGAGAAAACCAAGGTAAAAATAAATTTTCTTGTATATATGCACAGAGTTATTGGTAGAGAAATTATTTTGTATCTTGGAAATTCAAGAAATGCTGAGCCAAATGAAAAATATGAAGAAAACAGACAATATAGCAGTATTGAACTGATGTTGTCTTCCTTTCTTTACCAATGAACTCTCCCCTTCAATAATAAATCAATCCCATGTTGCTTAATCTTTATTAACAAACCATTAAAACTGTTGTCAGTGGACTTGCTGAATCTTTGGCATGGTAGGCTGCAAACTGCTTTTGCAGGCACATATTCAAGGATTTCCCAATTTTTTAAGGATCAAGTGTGTTCAGGCACATTTTGTAAAACACTAATATTGACAGTAATACATAAAGAGAGTCTTAAAGAGTAGTTCAACTTTTTAATGAGAGAAGGTTAACATGGTCTTCCTTCAGCCAAAAAGGTTCTTGATTTTAAAGGCAGCCACTTCCTTGCTATGTTACTGAAGAGAAACATGCAACTCTCCTGCCCACTTACGACTGACTGATAAATTACATTTAAATGTCTGAAATTTTCCACACAGTTGTGTTTTTTTTCTTTCTTTTTTAAAGCTGAAATAAATCAAATTTGGTTCTTATTTTAATCTTTCCGTCTTGCAGTATAAAACTACCACAAAAAAATTGTTTTGGCCTGTTTCTTTCTTCCTTTGAAGAGAAACAAAATGATTGTTCCTCTGAGTCCAGCATAACATAGTAAACCCCTTATCTATGGTAGGAGTGTTTTTGGTGCAGTGGTTTCCTTGTCATCGTGGGTGTGTTGGCAGCGGCAGTACAGCAGGCCATGGGCAAAGCACAAAAAGCCAACACTGAAGCAGTAGGTGCCTCCTGACAAGTCACCCTCCACCTGGCCCATCCTTCCCCCAGATCAGCCACCAGCGTGGGGCATCCAGATGCACACTGGAAGGGATGGGTACAAAGCAGTGGAGATGAAGTAGTCTGAAAGAACATGATACCCCGAGAGAGGAGAAGGCTCTGAGAGGAATCATAGAATGGCTAGAGATGGAAGGGACCTTAAAGGTCACTGAGTTCCAACCCCCCTGCCATGGGCAGGGACACCTCCCACTAGACCAGGTTGCTCAAAGCCCCATCCAGCCTGGTCTTAAACACTTCCAGGGATGGGGCATCCACAGCTTCTCTGGGCAACCTGTTCCAGTGCCTCACCACCAGGAAAGAATTTCTTCCTAATATCTAATCTAAATCTCCCCTTTTCTAGTTTAAAATCATTACCCCTTTTCCTATCACTACACTTCCTGACAAAGAGTCCCTCTCCTGCTCTCCTGTAGGCTCCCTTCAGATACTGGAAGGCTGCTAGAAGGTCTCCCCAGAGCCTTCTCTTCTCTAGGCTAAACAGCCCCAGCTCCCTCAGCCTGTCCTCATAGGAGAGGTGCTCCATCCCTCTAATCATCTTCATGGCCCTCCTGGGCTCCTCCTGAGGAGGAGCAGGGCACAACATGGATGTTCCAATTCTGACCTCACTAAAACATGGAGAAGGAACTCGATGATCTTTAAGGTCCCTTCCAACTCTAACCATTCTATGATTCTATGATTCTATGGCTTGATTCTGCACTCTCTTCCTTTGCTCTCTGGAAGGACAGAGACAACACCAGAACATCCCCATCCTAACATGGGGATTTACCAGCTCATAGAATACCAAAAGCAAAGGGTAGAGCTTGGAAAGATGTCTTCAAATAGCAATTTGGAAGAATGATAAATGCTAATGAAGTCTTACTGAATCCTTAAGTGTTCAGCACTTTTTTCATCAGAACCAATCTCTCCTGAAGAAATTTGCCTTGCAGAACCACCTCATGTGATGACCCATATCCTTTTCTGGTAAGTTATCTTGCTTTCATGTACCTGTCTACTTTGCAGAGTGAAAAGGTGGTAAATTCTTCAAATGATTCATTCTCTGTGCTTTTTACAAAACACTGTTTTTCAGGTTTTCTCTGCATGGCTTTTGAAGATAGAGTTAAAAATATAAATACCAGCATATATATATACACACACACACATAAACATATGTCTCTCCAGTACATTCTAAATGACTAATCAAAAAGGACATGATTCTCCTAAAATAACAATGTCTCCAAGGAAGTGCAGCAGAGCAGTATACTAAGAATCACCAGACAAGGCAGGAAGTAGCACCACAAATACTCTGGCAGGACATAAGAGAAAGAAGCTATGAGGGGGCAGAGAGTTCAAACCCTGGAAATGCAAAGGGAAGTAATATTCTTATTCAACATTCTTTTGCACTTAACCACCGCGTATGTCAGTACTACTGCTGTTGCTACAACAATTTAGGATAAGTGAGAAACAGAAACAGTCTAATCCAAATTAGGCAAAGTTCAATTATTAACAAATGGATGATGGAAAAACCAATTGTAAAAAGAGTTGCTACCACCTACACAGACAGAAATCAGCCCCCATTGGTGTCTCATAACAGGGAACAGCTGCAGTGGATGGGGACCAGCCCCCCATAAGCAGGACCCCTGGTGTAACCCTGCTCTGAGTGCCTTCTTACTCCTTGGGAGAGCCACAACACCAACACTCATCAGCTTGTAGTTCAGGTTGAATGTAAGAGGAAGCAAAAGGGGGAATGCTCATGGCAACAAACAGTGGCTGAACAGAGAAGTGTGGAGAGACACCAGCAAAGCGGTGAGGATCCCCATTGATGCCACTGCAACAAGCAGTGAGGAGCTGCCTTACCACCACGTCCCCAAAGGGAGACAGCAGTGATTGAAGCTATAGGCACTTCAATACACATGTAAGGTGAAGAATGGCTCATGAGCTCTTTGGCTGGAGCCACTGAAGAAATGGAATCTACTCAACAACTAGCAGCTAACAGTGAAGCAGAAGAGGTTTTGAAGAAATATTGAGGCAGTCTTTTGCAATATGAGAAGTTACATACGCTGCTTGCTAGGACTCTGCCCAATTGCCAACTATATCTACAGATTATTTGCTATAAAGCATTTACCATCTGTAGTCTGAGGATCAGTACAACACACTAACTTGTCAATTTTTTCTTTTAATTAAACTCCACTGAAATTTTACAAAGGTATCACTAATGCATCCACCTATATCACTGAATGAGGATGCCAAACTCATTCACCCATGCTTTTTAGAAATGGTAACCAAAATCAGTATACCCATGGAAACAGTGGGTTTTACAATTGAGCGACTCAGGATAATCATTCCTATTTTCCTAGGGGCCTCTTTGCAGAAGGAAGTTTTGCTGTAAAATATAGTGACCGCACTATTTTACCTCCTCGCAACTGACGAGACACCAAACTTTTTCCTACCACTCACACTTCACTTCCCTAAAGTTAAATATGTGATAAAGACAATTCTTATGACACTGAGTAATATTTGAGAAGCAGTGATCAACTTATGCCACATTCCAGAGCCCCACACTTAATGCTGCAGGGTACCTCCAACAGAGAAGACCACCTGGCAGACAAGCAAAAAGGAAAGCTGTAGCAGACTGACCTGCTTGTTCGTCTTGAGGAGGGACAAGCCATGAGACTGCCACAAGTAGAGTGTGGGCACAAATGAAAATGCAGGGGGGCGTCCTCTCCCACCTTTGAGTTGGCAGCTGCAATGTATGTGAGAGAAGAAAAGGGCTGCTGGGCATCAAGCCTACCTAGGGGTACAGGCCAAAGGGCAGTGGGGAGAAGAGACAAGAGCAGGACCTTGCTTGAGGGAGATGCTTTTCAGAGGGGGGCCTCCTCTGAAAAAAAAGACAGTTGTATGGGAGTTTGAAGAAAAGTAAAAAGTCCAAGAAGGTCCCATTTGAGGAAGACCCTGGTTTACATGAGTATTTGGTATCCATACTTCAAAAAAACAATGTATTACAAAAGCATTTTACTCAATTCACTGAACTGAGACAAGAAATTCTGGTGAGAATTTACCAGGTCAGCTTGCAGTCAGGCCCAGAATTTATTCTTTCAATCTTGAGCTGCAAAGTTTGAGCAGTTGGAGCCAGCACATTTTTTCTTTATCTGTGACTATTTTGAGGGCTGTCTAGACTTGATTGTTTGAATTAGGATTGTTTTCCCATTTTTCAATATAAAGCAGACACTCTGTCCACCTCTTGCCTCTGTAAAACAAAAGCACAGGTGGAGGAGGATGGCAGAAATAGCTTTTGTAGGCTCACTTTGCACCAGTACAATCTAATTCACTCTCCATTTTGTAAAATGTTGGATTTGTGTTAATTTGATGAGTTAAAGGCTGGGGCTGAGCAGGAAAAGAAAAGATTGAGTTCTCAGTGAGAATTTATTCAGTATTAATAAAACTTTCAACTTAATGTAAACCAATTTTATCTACCCTGAAAATCAAAGTCTAAAACTGCCTCGCATTATGCAGGAAAAAAAAAAACCCAATACTTTTATTTTGTTGCCACAACCAATGAAAATACTGAAAGCTGCATTAAATCAGCTCTCAAATAGTACTAACCCATCAGGAAAACAATAGTTTCATAATTAAAAAGAAATAATTTTCCCTGTTTTCTACCTTTTTATGTGAAAGATTTGATTTGATAGAAAATAATCCACTGCAGTGCTTCTGAGCTGAGAAGCCACTCCCAGGGAGTCACTGGCCAGCAGGGAGCAGGGACAGCCCAACACCAGTTGCTCATCCTCCCTTGCCACTGGCCTCCCTGCCTTTCAGTCACCTGCCAAATATTGACTATGTAACGAGGGGAAGAGTTTGGCCTTTTCAGCATACCAAATTAAAGGCAGGCTCCTCTTGCCTTTCTTCCATCCTGTGACTACAGGGGAAAATTCCTGTGTTAGGCCTTCCAGCATTAAATACAGAGCAAAACTTGACGTGTGTTCACATAAATGGGTTGTCATGGGTACACACTTTCTGCCTGTTGTATTAAAATTTCAGGGTGATCAGCACTGGAGTATAATGAATGTTCTGAAAGCTCAGTTGCCTAATTGAACCAAATCTCTACTCCACAACGGGACTTATTTCTGGATGCAAGTAAAGAATAATAATAAAAATAAGATCTTCAACAAGTAAACACTCCAAATCCATGTAATGGTTCAGCTCATGAAATCAAGGCTAGAGATCTTTTTTTCATACTAAATATGTTATTTTCTTTTGAACACCTCAGTGAATGTCACACCAGCTGTAAGCAAACCCAGCCACACTAACTGGGCACCTGAACAAGACCCAGTCCTGCTCCCTTCTTTCTGGAAATTCTGTGTTTTGTTTCTTCTTGTTCCAGCATCAGTGTAAATACAATGAGTCAAGTCCAGGCACCGGTATAACCATATACACACCTTTCTACATCTTAGCAAAAAGTCTCCGGCCTGCAGAGTTTGGCTCTTGGAGCAGGGACTTCCAGAACCTCAAGGACTGCAGCAGCACAGGGATACTCCTGAGTCTGCAAGCACCCAGACTCAGCATCAGGAGTCTTCTGGATGTCAGACACCGACCCTTTATCCCTGTCTGACCTGGCACACGTGTGTGCGTTAATGTGCAAAGACACACTTTATATCTAAACCTACCCTTTCAACCAATCTGTTTGCAAGATGGACTCATGACAGAAGCAGATTCAATAAGAAGGACTCTCTGTCCCAAACCAACTATCATCAAATATGGGTGCAGAAGATTTTAATTAGTAGTTTATTAAGAAACACTTCATTAAAGAGAGAGAGGAAAAGAGAAAGAACAAAGCAGTCTTATTTCCTGAATCATGAAAAGAACAAATCCACAAATGCTGACAAATTTCTTCTAATTAGTCTTTAGTAGAGGCTGACGCCTCATTAAAAAAAGAAAACAACACCCAACAAACAGCCCCCCAAAATACACATTCTGTTGCATCTGCATTAGACCCTGAGGGCAGAAAACCGTTCCCTGCTGATGTTCCCAAGGTTATTTATATAGACAATTATCATCACTTTTTTGAAGTTATGTGAAAAAGACCGTAAAAGGGCCTAAAAGGATACCTCCTATATTTTACCATTAATGACTACAGGGGGTTAGGGACTCAGTCATTCTTGATCTCACCCTAATCAATGGCATCACTCATTCACTTTGATAAGACACAAGATGAAACTCTACAGTTGAAACCCTGACTTCCTGAAATCAACAGAATTTTTCCATCCATTTTACTGGGTTCAGGATTTCAACCAAAGGTTTTGAAGAGAAGTTATCCACTCCTTTGCAGAGGCCCAAGACAGTGCCTGTGTGCCTTAAATCCCTCTTAAATCTGGTCTGAGGACTCTGGTAATGTATAGCGCTTGGCCCTCTCCCCTAAATGAGGGTAAGCTTGTCCCCAGAAAGTAATAGAGCCTCATACCTTTATGGCATATTTTGAAATGCAAAAATCTACAGAAAGAGATACAAGTCTGCTTTCCTTTCAGTCAAGACTGTGTACCCTGTATGTGCACCCAGTTAGCAGCCTACACTCGTATTTAGCCCTGTGTTGAATGCCAAAGTCTGTTTCCTACTTACACTCCAGCATCATTTACAGACATTGTGGTATCAGCTTCATGGATTACATATGTGCTACCCTGGCTCTCTCGTTTAACAACTAGCCCCAGGAATAAACTTTTACTTCTGTTTAGGGAAAAAAAAAAAAAAAAAAAAAAAAAAAAAAAAGAAAA
>VZRU01015405.1:53386-80277 GCA_013398155.1 Pedionomus torquatus
CCCCCCCCCCCCCCCCCCCCCTGCGTTTTTTATCCCTTACCACACTGCTCCTACTAATGTTGCAAGCGGTACCCCCAAGGTCTGGAAGGCTAACATGAGCTTTCCCCAAACTGCAGAAATGAAGGTATCTTTGTAGTTAACCTTTTGTAATCATATGAAAAACAAGCTAAGAACAAAACCCATAACACATAACACTTCCATCCTTCAAAAAAAAAAGTAACAAGCAACTTTCCTTTTTAAGGAAAAGTTGTAAACAAACTTTTTGTGGTATAGATGTCCCAATACGAGTGTTGCAATAACCTAGTCCTGGCACATGAGACATCCAGACGATGGCACAATAATTCTTACTCCATGCACTTTAACTATGGGAAGCCCTTATCTCACCGATACAATACTGCAAAGCAGCAATGCAGAATCTCTCCATCCGACCTGAAAGCGGCAGAGGAATACTTCAGTGGTTGGAGATAACGAGACAAAAGAAGCTACTGCCCAAGGCAACCATGCATGTGAGAAAACCTAAGTAAGGCGATACTTTTAATATCCCCAACTATCTTATTTGAAAAAATGTTTAATTCATTCTCCATTATCCCGGAAGACTAGAAGTCAGCATTTCCAGTAGCTCCCAGCGCATCTGAAATCACCTGAAAGAAAATCCACAGGAGAGTCAACACAGCTTAGTAACTCAAGGACAATGCTACTGCCTCCAGGATCTGTGGACAACCGGGCCGCTTTGTGTTACGCAGGGCAAGCATCCTGCGAAACCAAGGCAACTCGACAACTGACTAACATAGACATCAACCATCTTCCAGAAACAGGAATGCTGAAAAGCAAGAAGAGGTGCCAAGGGCTCCATGAAAGCCAGGTTGTCCTTGGCAGGGACAGCAGGCAGATCCTGCTGCATCCTTAGCAGCTCCATTTGATGCTGCCCTCGTGCCCTACCAGCGTACTTCCCACCAAGACCTTCCCTTATCCCCATGTCACAGGTACCTCTCTTTACCCCATTATGCCAGGAGATAAAAGCTGGCTGCTGGAGGCAAGCCCTCAGGCAAACACTCTGCCAGAGAGACACAACAGGCTGTTTGGGCTTTTTGTTGAGGGTCAAGTTAATCTTTTTTTTTCCTCCTTATTCCTTCAGGCCTGTTGGTTTTGTCAGAATTTCATAAAGAAAATCTTAGACTTACTCTAGCGTGGAGTAGTAAAATACCAGAAAGCTCAAACCACACAGCTTATGAATGCAAAAGAAGATATATCAATGATCAACAACAAAAAAACACACACAATAGCCCAACAGAACAAACTATTGAGAGAAAGCAAATGAACTCATTCTTCTTTTTTATCTAATGTGTTTTCCTCTGTCAAAAATTAAAAAAAAAAAACCAACTCAATTCTGCATAATGAAACTGTGAGATTCTCAAGCCATATAAACATCACCAGTAATTAATGTTATATAATAAAATAATACTAACATATCCAGATTTTAAAAGAGAAAAGGCAATGACAAGTTATTTACTATGTTTCTAGAAGCCTAAAGGCATAGATTTATTTAAAATACACTGTAACACGATTATTTGCTCAGAGTTACTATACAGCTAACATCTCTCATAAAATCGAATTATTAACAAGGAAAACCAAACTTACTTAGCAAAAGAAAAGCTCTGTCACAACATTGTATTTTAGGCACAACACTGTATTTATAAAGTCTCCCCAAAACATACTGGAAGTGCCAAATCTACATTTGACACACAATTCATCCAGCTCTGCTCTGAAAGGAGTGAAAGCCGGTGGTGCTAGGGATGTAGGCGTGCAAATACCATCTGAAGACATCTTTGTGGGAAAGTGCCGTTTTGCTTGTGTAACCAGAGGCCCAGAATTCTCATCAAGAACAATGACATTCTCTACCGCAGTTGCAATGATCTGATTAATTCAATCTAGTTGATAGATGTCGCCAGAGATTTTTATTAGCAAGTTGGCCCCGCTGCATTTGCAGACATGACATTAATGCTTTTTGGGGGCTGTGCCATGTCAAAAGAGCAGGATTTGTGCCTGACCTCTGTCTGAGAAAATCATCCACGTAATATGTCAGGAGGGAAGCTTGCTGAACACACTGTGCCCTTAAAAATACTATTCCAGGAATACAAGTTATTTCCACACTTCCCTACTGCAATTGCCTGTCCTACATGAATTCCATAGGCTAACAGAAATGACCTCATTTGGAGCACAAAACTAGAAGAGAAAGCAGAAATAAAATATCCAGCAAGCACTCGCTCACAAAAAAAAAAAAGCCCTGGATGTTTGTTTGTTAGTTTTAAAGGTTAACAATCTTTTCAGACAGAGTGACAGCGTTCTGCATGCTTTTGCAGCCAGTCAGAATTTTTGTGGTTGCTGCAAAGATACATACAACAAACATGACACAGACCTCTTTATTGTTTTAAATCATCTTTCCAATATTCAACTCTTTTTGCATGCTTAGAGATTGTGGATTGCTTATCACCCCACTTTGGCTCGTTTTGCATCATCACATAAATTTCCAGCCCGCTGTGTCTGCAGACCTCATCGCTATTTAAACCTATAACTAAACCCTGAAGGCTCAACTGTGTGCCCTGAGGGCAGAATAAAGCTACGCCAAAATATGTTGAATGCTGAGAAGAGATTTTATCTAAGGGACACTTAACTACCCCACAGTCTTTGGGAGTGGTATCTGCATGGGCTGTGAGGCAGAGCCCACAGCTCACTCCCTCTGCTCCCCAGGCACCAGCAGCATGCTCCGTATGAGCTGGAAGGAGTCTTGTTCCAGCTTCATCCTGCTAGGATGGGTCTGGGCTGAAAGTGAATGGAAGGTCCTCAGCAATCTTCTCCCTCGTACAACCAGTCTAAGGCTGGAAGCAGTTTGTCCCTGAATCTCTACATGAATTTGGAAATGATTTATCACTTCTGAATTAATGTACCATACAGTCAAAAATGCACGGATGATTTCTATTAAATCATACAGTAACTGAATTTGTAGAATAAGGAAACAAGTACTAATTCCTCAGTACTTTTGTTCCTCCTCCAGTACTGCTCCTTGGAAGGCCTTTCTGAAGTACACTTCCAAATCTCCACTAAGCTGCTGCCTAAGTCTCACTGTCCTGTCTACACCATCACTGAGGGGGGTAAGAGAAGCTGGGGAAGTTGCCTGCCCAGCATGTATGGCCATGCTGTGCCCAGAGCTCCAAGCTCCTGGTGGCCTGATGTGGTAAATACACAGACTATGGCCAAGCTTTGTGCAGGGAAGCAAAGGGTGATGGTGGAAGCAGAAGAGACGCAGTTCTGCACAGGCACCATTTGCACCTTAACATCTGCAGCTGGATCCTTGTCCAGTTTACCTCCTTATGTGCAAATACAGGTATCTAGAGGCAGGGCAGGTGCCTTCAGACCAGCCTCCTGGGGTGGCTCTCACTGCCACAGGGCCAGCTCCAGCACAGAATGGACATGCTCACCCTTCCCTCTGGACTGCTTATTCCCATGCCTTCCGCAGCAGACTCACAGGCTGGAAAACCTGGTTCACTTATGGGGCTCCCAGAAACCACAGTAATTAAGAGTTTCATCCCTTAGTATTACTTATAGACTTCTAAACAAGATAGCTACTAGGAAGACACTGTGTTCATTCAAGATACTGTCATTGCTTAATAAACAAATCTTGTAATTAGCTAGAGTTGGTCAACATTTTAAACTGAATAAGTAAATCACATGCTTTAACAATGTCAGGGTGTCCTTGATATCAAATTTCAGTAAGTTTCCAATATTAGAGAAACTTTGCATGATGAGGGAAGTAGTTAATTCATTACATGCTCATTAGTAACATATTTAGAGATAAAGATGTCCATTATCAAAATCTAAGGTTTGAGAGCAGAACATACAGAAGTATTTTTAACTTTTGGAATGAGCCACTTTTCCACATTTACATCCATTTATCAGATAACAGGAATAATTTATGTTCATATTCACCGATGCTATAAAAAGCACAACTTTTATTTACGTGATAGACACAGATCTTGTCTCTCACAAGTTGTACTTTCACATGTCTTGAAAAAGTGCTTTTGCTGCCATATTAATGTTACAGCAGAATTTAAAAACATATATGGCTATGGTTACATATATGGATATGATTACACATCGGCACAGGACAGATGTCTACTGATGGATTTGGGTTGTGAAACCTCAACAACTGCGCACCCACAAGCAAGAAAGATACTGGGCAAAGAGGCTTATTTCCTTTGCAGCTGCTGATCACTTTGCACAGTGACCAGAACCTAATTGTGCCAGTTTGTACCTGGAGTAATCAGATTCTGATTCACAAACTTGGTAGAAATTCACATGTGGTGCTCTCACTGCACATTTGCATTAGAACAGAGGTCAGTGGTCTCCAAGAGGGCACATTTTAGCTCTGCCAACAGTACAGACTGCTCCTTCCTAGGCTAGCTTCCATACAGCAAAGTAGGTGGGCTGAATTCTTTCACAGAATTATATGGGGTTGGACAGGACCTCTGGAGATCAGCTACTCCAACTCTTCAGCCAAAGCAGGTCCACCTAGAGCAGGTTGCATAGGAACGTGTCCAGGCTGGTTTTCAATGTCTCCAGAGACAGAGACTCTTATGACCTCTCTGGGCAGCCTGTTCCACTGCTCTGCCACCCTCAAAGCGAAGAAGTTCCTCCTCATGTTTAGATAGAACTTCTTATGTACTAGTTTGTGCCTGTTACCTCTTATCCTGTCTTGTCTTTCCCAAGTGTCAGGTTTTTTTAAAGGAATAATTAACACACCACATAATTATTGAAAAGTACCTGTTAATTAGAAACCATCATCACTTGGAGGGCTCAAAAGCAGATGTGAACACCATTTGGGCTCCACAGTGGTAAATAGCTAGAGGAAGCAGAATTAAACACTTCCAATGAAGTTGGCAAATTATTGCAGTTGTAAGAGGAATTCCCGTTCACAGATTGAAGCTGTGAACTCAAGGGGGCTAATTTACTGTTTCCACTGATGGTGGAAAATTTGTTGGGGCAAGAAGTGGGTGAAGAAACAAGCATGTTGCACCCCCTTGTCTCCTGCCCCCATCTCTGCTCCAGCAGTGCACTTCCAGTTGTCCTGCCTAGAAAGCAGGGAGCTGTTGGGCTGTTCCCAACATAATTCCATGCTCCTACTTGAATCACAGTAATTCCTAACACAACACCTTCATGCAGGCAAAGCCAATTTCTCCCTTATCCCATACAGCCTACTGAACAGCATTGTGCAGAAATGATGGACCAGATTCTGCTTAAAGCTTTGATAAAGCAAATTCAGAATAAACTTTATGAATGCTGACAGATTCTGCAGATTTATATCTTTACCTAGAGATCATGACTGAACATAGTAGTGTAGATTATTTAAGGCCAGGCTGGGTGGGGCTTTGAGCAACCTGCCCTAGTGGGAGGTGTCCCTGCCTACAGCAGGGGGTTGGAACTCGATGATGTTTAAGGTCCCTTCCAACTCTAACCATTCTATGATTCTATGATTATATTTGTATTGTACATAAAAGAATTACACATTTTTGTATCTGCTCCCAAGTTTTGTGAAGCTTACTTGTTTTTAAGTTATTTGCATTCACAAATCCTACATGGCTAAACAGAAGGCATTTAATCCCATTTGATAATCAGATTTGTAGGCACTGATATTTTGAAGTGTTTAACTGGGTAACAGCTAGTTTTCCTGTGGGATGTGCAATGCACTTACTACCCTCTCCTTCTCCCAAACTGGCAGCATATAAATATCTGCTGCATTTGAAAAACTCTTAAATCACTAGCCATTAAGAAACACTAATCACTTAAGTGGTGTTGTACATAATTTATTATGAAGAGACTATTGCAGGCTGTATCAGAGCATGTCTGCAAACTCTGAAACTCTTGGGGTTTCTTCCCAATGTCAGTGACTTCTGCAGGGATTTCCAGCCAGTACAAGCTCCCCGGCTGCCAGTACTGCCATTTACCAGGCAATTTCACTTCTCTGATTAGGACAGTCTGCCCTCATATGTCTATACAGTTGTTCACAGACAGTGGCCAGAAATACGTGCTGGAATCAAGAACAAGGAATGTTACAAAACAGCAGAGCAGATAATCTGCCTTGCAAAGGAACTAATGTACCTGCTGGTACTGTCAGCATTATGAAAATGAAGGGGATCAGCATTCACACAACTCAGGAAAGCTACCCATTCATTTTAGCCCATGGTCACAGTGACCGAATTTGAACTCCATGGGAGTAGTTGAGTTCCCTTAAGCAGGAATTTGTGTTTAATCCAATATAAAACTTAGAGGATTGCGGAACTGAGAGACAGACACTTGGTATCTAAAGAAATCAAATTATCTCATTGATTTCATTGACTTCATGTTTGGAAGGGTTCTGCTAAGAAAAGTGGTGGCACTTGTTTGATCCTGCTTGTGCCAGTGAAACAGAATGTCCTGAAACAAAAATTTAAACCAAACTGAGATGACTAGAACTGAACTGTGCTGAATAGTTTGAGCTAAACCTGTTTGTGCAGTGTCGATGGCAGTGGGATTACACCTGTTTGTTGGATCACAGCCTACACAGACAAAATCCATTCTCATGAAGATGGCTTTGAGTAAGTCACTAAACACTAAAATAGAACAAGATAAAAGTACATTTAAATCCTCTATCCACCAACAAATGTCAGAGCTGTTTACAAAGTATGCTTCTCTCTGGTTATGCTTACTAAGAGAAGGGAAGACATTTTAGAATGTCTTTATTTTGCATACAATCCCACTTTTTCAAGTGAAGAAGGGTCCACTCCAAAAATCACAGAAAATAACAAAATACCAGGTAAAGACTCTCACAAACTTTAAGATGCATAGCACAAGTTACAGAATTTATAGAAGCTTACAGAAAGAAAGCATAATTCTCTGTCAGTTGTTTGCTGTGAATTTAAAGCTGATGGATAAAAACCAACCCAAACCACAACAAGAAAAAGGCAAACATCTTCTCTCCCTTCTCCGAAAAAGAAATGTAACTTCCAAGACTGGGCAGACTTTATATCTCTATATCTTTACATCCCAGGAAAGAACAAGCTCTAGTAGAGGGAATACAAGTATTGAACCGAAACCACATCATTTCCCCCACTATCCATTACTCAGCACATTGTAGTGTTTCCCTGAGTGCGATACACATCCAGGGCAGGTTGCCTCAAGCAATGAAATCCAATTCATGCTGAAGAACAGGAAGTTATTGGGAGTGGTCAACACGGATTTACCAAGGGTAAATCATGCTTGACCAATCTGATAACCTTCTACGATGTCATAACTGGATGGCTGGATGAGGGGAGAGCAGTAGATGTCATCTACCTTGACTTCAGCCTCATTAGGAAACTGAAGAAGTGTGGGCTAGATGAGGGAGCAGTGAAGTGGATCAATAGCTGGCTGTGTGACAGAACTCAGAGGGTTGTGATTAATGGAGCAGGGTCAAGTTGGAGGCTTGTCACCAGTGCTGTCCCCCAAGGGTCGTTACTTGGTCCAGTCTTGTTCAACATATTCATCAATCACCTGGACAAGGGGACAGTGTATCCTCAGCAAGTTTGCTGCTGATACCAAACTAGGAGGGCTGGCTGACTCTCCAGCGGGCTCTGCCACCATCCAAACATGACCTGGACAGGCTGGAGAGCCAGACAGAGAAGAACCGAATGAGGTTCAACAAGGGCCTGCACCTGGGGAGGAAGAATACCAGGCACCAGTATAGGTTAGGGGTTGACCTGCTGGAAAGCACTTCTGAGGAGAAGGATCTGGAGGTCCTGGTAGATAGTAAACTATCCATGAGCCAGCAATGTGCCCTTGTCACCAAGAGGGCCAATGGAATCCCGGGCTACATAGGGAAGAGTATGGCCAGTAGATCAAGGGAGGTGATTCTCCCCCTCTACTCTGCAGTGGTGAGGCCACAACTAGGGTACTGCATCCAGTTCTGGGCTCCCCAGTTCAAGAGAGACTGGGAACTACTGGAGAGAGTCCAGATGATTAATGCATTAGAGCATCTCCCATATACGGAAAGGCTGAGGGAGCTGGGACTCTAACCTGGAGAAGAGAAGGCTGAGGGGAGACCTTATTAATGCTTACAAGTATCCAAAGGGTGAGTTGAAAGAGGATAGAGCCAGACTCTTTCCAGTGGTTCCCCATGGCAGGACGAGGGGCAACAGGCACAAGTTGGAACACAGGAAGTTCCATTCAAGGATGAGGAAAAACTTGTTTAGGGTGAGAGTGACAGAGCCCTGGAACAGGCTGCCTGGGGAGGTTGTGTTGTGGAGTCTCCTTGTCTGGAGATCTTGAAGACCCACCTGGATGCAGTCCTGAGTAATGTGCTGTGGGCAATCCTGCTTTAGCAGGGGAGCTGGACTAGATGATCTCTAGAGGTCCCTTCCAACTCTGACAATTCCGTGACAATTGTACTCTAACTGAATACCCTGTTTTTATTAACAAACATGAATATAGGTAAAGAGGAAATTATTTAAAAACTTTAATCATTCTGTATTACATTTATCAGTGCTTCCTGAATATGCTGTAAGGGACTCCTGTTTATTTAATTTTCTCTTGCTCTGATGGTAGACTGCATGACAACAGCTTTCCCATTATGCTAATATGCCTAGATTGTTAGCAAACAACTAACATGAAGTCAGCTAACACACTCCTCAGAATTGCAAATATCTTCTTTTATTAATATGAATTCCCTCACTAGGATGGGATCACATTCCTAGCAACTTTTCTACATAAATCACTCCAGCAGGATCATCACAGACGTCACACATAAATTAAATTTCCTTTCAGATAACATTACTTGCTGCTAAATAACCTAGATTCAAACTGTCATCAACAACAATTAATATATTTATCACATATGCCTTGGGGTTTCACATAAATAACACTAGGCTGATATTTGTCAGGATATTGTCCTGATTTTTCTCTCATCTGTGATATATCAGAAGTAAATAAGCTGAAAGAGACAGATCCTTCTGCCATAACCTGAACACACCTCCCTGAAAAACACAAAAATTGTGAAGAATTCTAAAAGCAACCCAGTCTCCCCCCCTTCCCCCCCAAAAAAAAAATCCAGTAAAACCCCCATACACAGACCCCATCTTTGTGATGGATCTTACAGCAAACACACATTACATCTATCAGAAAATCTATATACATTAGCCTAGGGAGGAAAAATTAAGCTTTATGTTTTATGGCAGAGTGGATCTGCAAGTAACTGTTGAACAGCAACAACCCTGGCAGCAAACCTGCATTTTATGCTATCACCTGGTGGCACTGTTATACAGCCTTCTACATCTCTGCTTTCCCTGCCTGGCTCCCAAGAAGGCACATCCTGCTGTGGTTATCCTGGGGTTCCACAGAGGCCCTGCAGAGAGGTTCAAGAAGGAGGAAACCTACAGACCTGGACACTTAAAAACAGAGCTGCCCTCCCCAAACGGGCATGTTGTTGCCTTGACATTTGGGAAGAACATATATCTAAATGACATCTCAAGGCTGTGGTTGGTATAAATAATAGCAATTTGCACATACAGTCTGTATTTCTGATATTTCTGCTCTAAGCAAGAAGCTAGCAAGCTACCAGAAGACCTCAGAGGTTTCAGTGGGATAAATACCAGAAGCAAGCTGTAGTATTCCTGTAGATGGTTTTAAGGGAACTTGTTTCACTGAGCAGATGAACATGAAGATCATGGAATATAACCCCCAGAAATAAGAATAATTGCAAATATTAACAATCTGTCCTGTTTGTAGAAATAATGTTTTTTTCACTGTTACCTTTAGCAAAGACAGAACAATCTATATATTATGCTAAAAACCCTAAAACAATCCACAAACTCATCATAATGTGCATCTCCTGTCTCCCAGAGCACAGAGATAGCATACTAATTTACAGGTAGCTTATGAACATTCAAAACTCAAACATCATTTGTGCTGTTAAGTAACAGACCCCTCTTCAGTGTATGAGGTTAGATACCACTGTACAATGTTTCGCATTCATAGATGCTGTGTGCTTTACTTAGAAAAACTCCAAAGCCTCTAACAACTAAAAATCAAATTATATTTAGTTTTTTCCTCTCTATTTTTACATCCTATTTACACATAAGTCATCCTGACAGTAGGAAAGGGGCAAGTACCAAGTCTACAAGTGGGTGGGTACCTAAAACATGCTAAATGTTTCCACCTTCCCCCACCCCCAAGAATATGACTGAAGAAAAGCACTTCTTGTCAGTATATTTGATATGAGATTTCTGTACTTTTACTAGCTAGAAATTCTCTCTCTGTTCTTTAAAATTAAAAATGTCTTAATACCAAATGTGACTGTCATCAGCAGAACAAGCAGAACAAAAATCATAAGTCTACTGGCTGATTTTATTAATGGAACATTGGATTATGGCACAAGACAGGTCTTTTCTGATATACTGCATCATTATTCAAGCTCTTCTCAAGTGAAATTTTGTTAGCCCCTTTCCTCTGCACTCCCTGGGCTTCTTTCTCATTTCTTTCTTACCCTTTTGCTGCTGTCTTCTTGAATTGGTCCTTCACTGATCCTATATCCTTCACACCTGCTGTGCTGCCCGCTCCTCGTCTCCAGCACCTTTACTTCTGCTATCAGACAGCTCTTCCTGTACCCAAGCAGAGCTTATTAACTCATGGTTAATTCAGATGAATTATACATCCCTCATACATATGATTTCAACCATATGAAATAATCTCTCAGCTTTTACTAAGTAATATAGATACAAGTTGTAATAAAAAATCTTTGTTCTCTCCCAATGTAAGACAGCTTCACTATTGATGTTTCAAAAACAAAATTAAACATCCTGGTTTTAAGTTGCCCCTAGCTGTCATTTAGCAATGCTGTGTCTCCAAAAGGTACAAAAATTGAATAATTACAAAAGAACTTACTTGCATCATGTTGTTCTTGCCATTGTAAAGAAAAATGTTTAATGTCTTGAAGAAACTGGGAAAATATCCAAACCAAAATGAAGTTATGTTCTTCCTGTCTCTGATAAATGAAATAAGAAAATCTTTTTGACTGTGTTTATGGCAGTAAAATATTGAAGGAGATATGGTTTCTAAAAGACCGTCAAATGCAGGAGCCCTGTCCAATGAATACTGAGGCACTGAGCTGAACTCCATGCACTCTTATAAGTGAAGCTCATTGGGAAAAGTGTTTTCTGTCAGGTTAGTTAGAATCAAGTGTAATAAGGACGTGGTATTCTAAGAATATGCCATTTCACCAGATGTATTCTCATTTAAAAAGCCAGTTCTTCAGAATAAACATATTCTTCCTCTCTTGCAAGGGACTGCTGTAGGGTTTGAGGTTAGCCTTCTACTTCTCAAATTATCCATCTTAGCCCTCATACTTTTCCTTGTGATGAGTTACAATCCCATCTGTGGCCCTTAAAGAGAAATGTAGCATGCAAAAAAAGCCAAACTACCACTTGGCTTACTTGGCTTGGTTTGTTTTTCAGCAGACAATAAAATCTTTGCTAATAAGAAATAATGTTTATCTTTTACAACTGCCACATTATTCTGTTCTATCTGAGAGGTTTGGGATGTATGTATTTAATATTTTTTAAAAAAACCCACAACAAATCAGTACAGGTTTAGATCTGTGTCAGGTAAAACAAAAATGTTGTTCTACTTTAACCAAAACCTGTCAAATCCAACTCAGCTGTGGATGATGTAGTTGCAACAACCTCCTAGGTACTCATCTTTTCTACCAGAGCTGAGTTTGGGCCATGCTACTAGATGATTTTTTGTTAGCTTAGAGTCAGCAGAGGTGCCATTCAGTATTTTCTCGGGGTTCACAATGGTAATGGTTTCTCTCTGAGAACCCAGCAGTTTTCAATATCCAGCTGATGTTAATGTTAGCAACTATCTTGGTAAGCCTTGATTTGTGGACACTCAGCATCTCACGTTTTATTAAAAAAGAGTTTCTTGTTCTTAGATAGAACATTTCTCATTTAATTTGTAGATTGAATTTAGGTAATTTCTCAAAACATCACTTAATTTTCCTAGTACATTTTAGTTGTATTTTTTCAAAAACAAAGGACTTGTCTTCTCTCTTCAGAGCAAGAATATCAGATTTGTTATTTCATTGTTTGCCAAGCTTCTTAGCACCATTTTACATACAAATGAAAAGGGAACAATGTAATTCAAACTGTAGGTTGATGACAAAAGGACCTAATTACATACCCAAGTGGTCACACACCTTCTTAAACAAATGTATGACTGAAGTACCTGAGAAACTGCAAGTCAACAAGTCTTACAACAAATCGTGTTTGCCACATTTCCTTTGGCAGAGGATAGAGACTGTCATTCTATCTTCTGTAAATTAAAAGAATAAAAGAATCTCTCAAGCATATTAATTAATGAGATTCATTGGAAACATAGTGGACTGCTGCAGCTATTTAGTTTTCATGAACATATCTGACCAATTAGTATCCAGATTTATAAAAAGGCTTCTTTCATAAGTGCTGAATATTTTATGCTTGTAAAGTCTTTGCATACTCCTATGTGCATACTAATGCTCTGTAATTGTGAAATACTCAACAGTACAATTACTCCACAATAAAATCCAACTGTTCTTCCTGGCCCAAGATAAAAATCAGAGTTTAGCAACAGTACTCAGTTCCTATAGGTTTTTTTTCAGGGCAGAGCATAATAACAAGCTTGTTTGTTAAAACCCAAGAGGACCTTAAGAGCAAGACATCCTGGAGACAAACCTAACACAGCAGCTCTGTCTCCTGAAAGTCGCATCTCATTCTTATTTAGCTAGTAATATAAAGAAAAAAAAATAGTTGAAAAAAAAGAAAAAATATGCAGCAGAAGAGGAAGCTTGTCAAACACCTTGTTTGGAACCCAGTATGCACTGAGAGATATTTGGTAGTCCCTCATGTCCAGGACCCAGAAATATGTCCAGTGGATAGGGTCTGCACTGGTGGAGTAAGAATGACTTGAATGAGATCAGTACCAGACTAGCAGGAGAGTATTCTGTCTGTAGGGGGTGGACAGTCACCCCAGCCCCCACGCAGGCCACCTTGCCTCCACACAACCACAGCTCATGGTGGCAGAGACTGGTTGTGGACCCCACATTAGAGGCCGGGGAGGGTTGGAGGTTGCCTGGTGTTACCCATTCACAGCAGCAGCTGATTTAGCATAAGTAACATCAGATGTTGATCTTAGCTTTGGTGCTCACATGTATGTTGTATGGAAGGAAACTTACTGGCTTCATCTCCATGTTTGCTCCAGAGAGAAGGGAAGTCACTTTCCAAACTGAGGTTACCTGCAGTATTTGTGCATTGATCCCCAAAATGTCTTTTTCCACCTTCGTCCTCCGTTCCTGCAGGCTGCTTTATGGATTTAAAGGAAGCTTAAGGGAACAAATGAAAAATATGCCAAGATGTTTGACACTATCAATAAACTTGGGTCTCTGATGAACACCCAAAAATCACAGCTTTCATAGTACTTACAGAGAACAGAAATGATCCATAAACCAGAAATATCAGATTCTTCTTGCACTAATAAGTCTTCTGTGATATTTTAAGAACTTTTAAACATTCCTCTTGTTTGTTTTTGGTTTTTTTTAGTGGAGAATCAGAACAACACATAATGAAAATTCAGCTACTTCAAACCTTTTCTCTTTAATTCTTCCTTTTAATTAAAAAAACTAACAAATTTTCAAGCTGCCTGGAAAACTCACATTTGACTTCAGAATTAAGAAAATATGAATAATCTCAATAGGTGCTTTGGTGTGATAATACTGTCTCTTCTCATATAGAAGTTTACCAGAAAAAAATAACTGGAAATCAATGTAGTCTAGTAGTCCATGATGAAGACTGCAAAATTTCGGCTATTATAAGTGGCTGAGGAGAATGCTCTCTGTTGGTGAAAGAGGTAAGCTAGGAACAGCCCTCTGCCTGTGGCAAGAAAGCTCACATCCTCAAATTTCAGGCTTGAATCAGGCTGGGAGGGACCTCAGGAGATCTGAAGTCTAATCAGCTGCTGAAAGCAGGGTCACCTCTGAGATCAAACCAGGCTGTTCAGGGCTTTACTCTGTTGGGTCTTGAAAACCTCTAAAGAGAGAGACCGTACAACCTCTCTGTACATCCTACTGCACTGCTTGACTCTCCCCACGGTAAAAAGTTTTTCCTTGTATCAAGTCTAGATCTTCTATTTCAATTTAGGCCAATTGAATCTCATTATCCTATCATGCACCGCTGCAAAGAGCAGACTACCAGTTATCTTTTCGGTAGCCTCCTTACAGATAGCGGCAGGCTGCTGTAAGGTCCCCCTGAAACTGTCTCTTCTCCAGCTCCCTCAGCCTTTCCTCAAGGCTCCTGATCATCTTGGTCGCTGCTGCCTTTTGAGTTTTTCCAGCCATCAATTAGTCCAAACACCTGGGCCAAGATGCCTCAATATAGATACAGGGATACTCTGGAAGGTGAAGACTGTGACAAACCATGGTATTTGCTAGAATAATGGTTGATAGTATTTCCAGTCTCACATCATCCACAGACCATTTCATCCCAGAGAGCAATAAAGTTCAAAAAGCCTGATTTACCTAAGGTAAAGCCATATTGACTATACAAAGTCACTTTTTCCTTCACTTTTCCAGAAACAGCTTCAGAGAGGCTCTGCACCACAATTTTCCTAAGGACTGAAAGTAAAGCTGAATGGCCTATTGTTCCCTGGATAATCCTTCTCACACTATTTTACAATGGGTGCAGTATCTGCCTTTCTCCAGTCATCATGGACCTCCCATGATCTCTGTGACATTTCAAAGATTGAGAGCAGCCTCACAATTACCTCAGCATGATCCTTCAGCAGTTTTAATATATATCCCATTGGGTCCCGTGGACTTCTACAAATCAAGATTTTCCTCAAGAGATCCCTGACTTAGCCACTACCAGTAATTATTGTCCTCCCTGAACCCCATCTCCAGGCTCAAAATCCTCAGCCTTGCCTGCATGTGCTGTAATTAAATCACCCAGCTATTTCAGCAGTAAGTCCACATTTTCCTTGTTTGCTTTTTTTACTGTTAGAAGGAAGACTCCACTATTTCACAATACTCAAAATCCTAGTGCTCAAGGCACATCTGACGTGTTAGAAATCATGTCCTTTTTTTTTCCAATCATTTTTCCCTTATGCAGAAGGCCTCAAGTGAGAAGGCAACTGGAGGTGACGCACCCTCTATCAGCCTAGAGCTTGCAAGGCAAATCCGTTCCTCTTTTTTTTCCTCCCTCAGAGATTCAAATTTTAGTATCCCAAGAGTACATACTGTTAGCTGATACTGCAAGTTGAGTAGCTTGCCTATAAAACTATAAAAGATTTCAGCTTTGTCCTGATGCAAAGCAAGGAAATTAAAAAATCCCGAAATACTTCTTGCCCAAAATGACTCAGCAGATGATACGACAGCAATCTATATGATTAAAAACAAAACCAGATGCTAAGAGGGACATGCTGAGATGAAAGGACATTAATGAGCATCACTCTTCTGGTGGATGCTGTCTCTATAGCTCAGAACTCATTTATATTCAAAGGATACACAGGGTGTAAAGGACAAAAGAACGATAAAACACTAAAATCTGTTTTTTTTAATGGCTCCAAGTTTTAAATTCTAAAGAAGAGGAAAACAAAGACATGAACAAATGCTTGCTTGCTCATCCAGAGTAGCTATGTGACCTGAATTAGTAATAAAAATCTTCATGAAAGGTGAATGAGTAAGAATTTTGCATAGTTACTGTTGCTATGAAAGCCACTTCCCTTATTATCCGCACGTTCCACAAATTATTTCCTTTTCCTTATCACTCACAAACAGGTAATGAGGTGCTAAGAAAATTGCCTCCTCCTCTAAAAGTTTCTGAGATCACATTTGAAAGGAAACAATCAGAATGATGTTCCTCAAAAAGCAGTGGGTGTTCAATAAGGAAATCGTAAGTGCATTGAATGGGACAGAATCAGACTCTGCATGTGTGTGTGAACAGCATCTGGATCCTCTGAGAGGGAGTTGGCAGCTTCATCTCTCACCTGCCCTTCTCTAAAAAGGAGAGAAGACAGCCCAAATTTACAGCATTTACTGCATCAAACTCCACCGCTTATCCAACAACTTCTAATATACCTACCTGAGTTTCATGCTTTGCTATTGTAAGCAAAAACAAGAACGGTAATTGTGCAAATAGGAGAGAAATTGGATATTCAGGAACTGCTACAAAAAGGAACCACATTCAGTTCTGCAGAAGAGGAGCAGCAATTATAGTAAATTACCAAATGTTAAGAAGAACCTTTCAAAGACACATCTGGGAAGAAAGTGGAGTATTCTTTGCAGGAAAACCTCTCTACAGTAAAAACACCAATTATTATCATACCATGTCCCCTGGAAGTAATAAGATATTTCTAGGGCACCCCAATTAAAATCTCTCAGAACAGGAAGGGATTTAAGCACTAAAAAAGAAACAGCCACAATGCCACAAATAAGTTTTATGCTTATTTTGGAGGAGAAGGCAAGAGGCAGCCCCCTAACTTTGTTTTTAATCAGTGACTACAATAGCAAATACTCCCATGAGATAAAGCCCAGAAGATTCTCAGCTTGACTGCAATTCTCAGCTTGACTGCAAATAAGCAAATATTTTCAGATGCAAAAATGTCCTCCTTTTCCAGTTTTGACTGCAATAGCAGATTCACTGTGATGTGTGACAAATGGTCTATGGCTCTCACACCACCTCTCCATCCATGAGTGATGAAGCTCCATCAGGATATGAATATATGACATATGAAATCACCACTTGATCTGATGTTAGTCCCACATAACAACTTTATACTAGCAGATAGTGCAAAAGCATGTCAATTTAGTAATAAATGTGAATTCACACTTAATCTGGTTGCTCTGACATATTTTAAAGCAAGTGATAACTTTGTGGAAGCACCCTGAAATATACGTAAACAGAAAGAAAGTGAATCTATTGCACATGTAAACAATATCATATTTATTTATGCTTCAAATCACTGTAAAATGACTTTGTCATTGTCATGACTTCAATGGATTCAGACAAAAGCATATAGCAGAAGGGCTAGGTATAGTTACATCTACTAAGTAGCAGCAGATTAGTTTTCCTTTAGTTACCCCTTTCATAACAGGGAGAACAGACTATGACTTATTAATCACTTGAAAAAAAGACTTGGTTTTAAGTTTCCCGATAAAATCTTTGCAATTATACTCTCACTCTATAAACATGCTCTTATCCTAATTTATGCATGAATAATACTTCTTGTGACCAGTCATTACTTACACTTATATGCCATTAAATTCTTTGGAAGATCCATCTTCTTTTCACATTTTGAAGTATTAAATTAGTAGTAGTGACTAAACTTACTCCAACCAAATTTAAAGCGACTACTCACTGAAACTGTCTCTTTACACACAAGATTAGGAGCCCACAAGAAACTCTGTCTTTTCCTGTTTATCACATTGGCATCAGCTACTAGACACCTGTTTTGGAAACTTTATCAACTAATATATAGTTATTTAGAGCTGTTTAATCCAAAAGCTTCATCTCTCTTCCACACTGATTTTTCTACCAGTTAATTCCACTTTCTGAATAGGTAACATCAATACTCAAGGAATACACAGGTGTAGAGTACTAATATGGCCAGGTCAAGCTAGCTGAAAATATTTTCTCTATTAAGATTTCTGCTGACCTTATTTGCAAGGGAGATTGGAGAAGAAAAGGGCTTGTTTGGTTGGTTTATTTCTATTACACGTAACATAATTTATTTATTTTTTTAAGTAAATACTATAATATTTCAAACTATGTTTTAGTGAAATATTTTTTTCAAAAACGAATCATTACATTGAAGGGAACTTTGGCACTTAGTGTTTCCCAAGTGCCCTTGTATTGTATATTACACATGCATGTGCATACTCATGCACCGTCTAAACTACTAAGTGTGAAGCCATAGCAGCAATACCTTCCACTGATGATAGAGAGTATACCACCAAAAGTTGCCTCCTGAGGTAGTTAGGTAGTTGATAGTTGCCTTTTAAATTAAATAAGATGTGCTAGCAGGAGTCTGTACAGCAATGTTTGCATTAAGGCTTTTATTAGAAGATTTAATAAAATGTGATGCATTCCTCCTCTCCCCACCAACACTGTTCTCTAATGACATTTTCTAGTATGAACTAGTGTTTTGCTTCATTTCTCTTGACCGATTCCTGGAATCAGGAAGATATTTTTATGCAACCATCTTATTTTTAAAAACAGTATTTACTCTAGACAAGTGCTGCAGCTTTACTTTAATGACAAATAGAATGAAAGAAACATCTTTACATATAAAAAAAAACAGGTTACTAAGTAGATAGTCTACTGGGTATGTTCTCTTAGAGGTATATAAGAGCTATACATCAGGCTTTCATGGCTTAATGAGAACCAGGGTATACACCTCATGTGCATGTCTTCCTACGGGAACAGCATTAGCTACTTTAGTCACATTAATAAATCGCCAAATGTGTAGCCTGAGGTGTCATGCCATGAAGTATGGTCCTACAACCCTTCAGTCAGTTAGGTCCTACAAGCAACAGAGCTGTGATACTGCACCTGGGCTGAGTGCAAGTCAGTTAAGAAGAGCTAGTTGTAGCCTGGACATGGCATTAGCTGGTACAGCCTTACCGTTCTCATTTCAGGTTACCCATCTAATTCTCCATTGTATAATACTCCAGCCCACTTGTCAGAGTGCCGGAGACCCGGATACCTTCTCTTTCCTTTTTGAGGGAGTTGCTCAACAATAAGAACTTCAGAAATCAGTGGCCTGGATTTTGAAGTGCCTGAGGCAACTAAAAAGTCTAATTTTAGGTTTTTAAGTGTCTTGGGTGCCATTTCTAGTGTTCTCTAAAAAACTTCATCCAACCCACCAGGCAGACTGTTTTTCCTAAACTCGCCTTATTAATCTCAGAGTTCCCACTCAATTTCTTCACACCAGTTCAGCACTGGAGGTGCAGAAGCCCTCCTGCCTGCTGAGCCTGCCATATGGAAGAGTTATTTCTCCCCCTCACTGACTCTCCATTTTCTGTTTCATTTCGTCTGAGCACAAAACTTGTTCTCCATTGCCTATTCCTCTCAGTTCTTCTCTCTCTTACCTACTTTTTGCCCACTTCCAAAAAGCGCAACTGCACTAAGTAAGTTTGGGAAGCATCTGAGATGCAGTCTGTGAGAAAGATGAAATGCAAAATAATTAACATGTGGATACCTCCCTAAAGTAGGAGCAGTGTTGATGAGATCTTAAAAACTCTCGGATTTACCAGGATATTCCTTCCTCATTACACAATCAACTTCAAAAGGTCCGAGATAAATCTGTGCACACATTAGGTGACGCAAAAATTTTAAAAATATTCTGATGCTACAGAATATTTAGGAACACAGCCTGTGAGACAATTGCCTGGATCTGCTCACAGTAGCTGCAAACATGCACAAGCTGCTACAATTTCTTCTGCAAAGCATGTGCGTGCAAGATAAATGCCTATATGTCTTTGAGTCTACTAAGCAGGGTGAAATTTATGTAAAGATCTCTGAAGTGCTTTCTTTGTAGCCAAATAAATAAATAAGATTTTTAAAATAATTTTGATTTTACTTTTCCTGTAATTTGATAAAGCTGGTTACACGTTTCATTATACTTAATTTTAAGCTACATGGCTATTTAATAAAATGGGCATTCATTAACAAATCTGGTTAGGCCTTAGAAGTTAAGTTTTAATAGGCAATGTGATGCTGATGTTTACATTTTAAAGCATATAAACTGCATATACGTATGTGTCTATATATACAAGTCATACTTCTTTTATGTATCTAAATTTGAACTCAGTTCTCGTATCTACATGGTACTTTGAAGATCATGATAATTACTGAAAATAAGTTGTTAAGGAAAATGAGAGTCTCACAAAACACAACTGGCATTAGTTTGCTCAGGCTCCATTAGTCACTGCCATAAACATCCTCATTTGCTAATTTGGTCGGAGGTTAATGCAACAGAATACTAATTTTAAAATCAAAGAAGCAAAACCAGCCAAGAGCAGTTTTCTAACGTATTTTCTTAATCCATTTATCACAGGAATGACTAGTTCATGTTGCTCCATCACAGACACAGGTTGCTTTTAGTAGAGAACAACACACAAAGCAGGGCAAAACAAGGTAAAGCCCTGTGTAATTGTATTAGGTCAGCAACAGGTCTAATGTGCTTGTTTAAGCTATTTAACAGCCAACTGTACACAAAACATCACTAGAATCTGATATTTTTCTATTTTAGAGTTCCAGCCCATTGCAGGTACGTCAGTACATTCATCTCCAGAAAGTTACAAACTAATTCATTAGACTTTGACCATTAGAAATAATTTTTGAGACAAAGTCATAAAATATGACTTTTAAATCAAGGGGGTGATATAGGTTATAACCTAAAGCATGCTGAAGTTAATGGGAGCTCTAAGAAGATAATTATTGTTTCTCTCAGATTATCAAAGCCATATCAGTATTAGGATAACTCAGCCAGTACAGTAAACACATTAATCTGGTATCAGTACTGTAATGTCTAAGATTAAACCTTTCATTTTCACAATACTGAGGAACATGTGCCATCAAATGTTTGTGAAGATACAGAGAACCTCGTTTCTTCAATTTGCCAGTCAGCAAAGTTCAAACATTATATAATATTCAGAACACCGGCTCTAGCAATTAATTCCTTATGATTTAAGGAAGTCACATAAACAAGTCTGTATGTGACAAAACATAAAATCAATATGTCTCCTGCACTGGGTCAAACCAGCCAGGCCACCTCACTCAGTAATCTGCGCAAGGATAACAGAAGATGGTATTTAAGAAAACCATGTAAGCTTGGCCACTTTCTGTGGTCTGTTCCCCTCGTACTTCCCCAGGGTCTGCAACTGTTGTTCACAAACGTTAGCATCTGTTTATGGGCAAGTTGCCCACAAATGCTGTTGTCTGTGGACATGCTGTCCGTGTTCCAGCACGATACACAGACTGGCGCATCCACCCCTGGAGACTGTCAAGAATCAGCGAGACAAAGCTTTGGCTGTTCTGATCCAGTGTTGGCTGAAGTCCCACTTCAAACAGGACACCAGACTATATAACATTCAGAGATCTTTTCCACTCAACAAGTCTGTCAAATCAAGTACTGCACAATATTCAAGCAAACAAATGAAACGTGTGAACAACATTCTGTTATTCCAGCACTGAGGTCAGATCCTGAGCAATTAGTGCTCAGACCTTGAAAAAAAAAATATTCAGAGAAAGATACCCAGAAACTCCCCCACATCAATCTTTCATACTCAGCAGGCTTTCATACTCCTTCTCCAAACTGGAAATATTTTGTAACCAGGAGCCTTCTAAACAACCTCTGCTAAAATTCTGATGCAACCCATTGCCAAGGGCAACTATGTTCCACAAAATAAATGGAAGAAAGAATTGTTGTAAATGGTGCAAGATAAATAAAGCAAGTCAATTCTTCAGGGTAGTAGGACATCAGCATTAAGATACGACATCTTCATACTTAGTGTGGGCATTTGTAATCTTAGCAGCAAAGTGCAATTAACCAGAGGAAATAAAATACAAATAAACAGGAAGACCTTGCCTTTTTAATAGGTATATTTGATTTATTCTGAGAAAGGAAACTCACCAATGGTGTAGTATCTCTTCAACTCACTCCTCCGTGGATTGCGCCTTTGGGTGTTCGCGGTGTTGTTCTGTTCCTCCTCAGAAGCAGCTGTCTTAGTGGCAAGCAAAGATTTACTGGGTTGAGGTGTCTGAGCTTCAGCTGCCACAGGGTTGCATCCTGGCCCACTTATATCCACCGACTGGGACTTTTTCTTTAATCTAAAAACAATTTAAGGCAGTAAGGTATTATTAATCATCATTCTAGACCTAAATTATGTATAGAATAATAGCAATATATTCATTGTACAACGATTCATGTCTGTTGCAGCAGAACACAGAAGAGCAGCAGTGATAAATTAGGCTTCATATCAATTTCCCAGTTCAGCTTCTGCTAAATCAGTTACAGGACCTGCACCTCACATGCAGCTACAAATGGTAAACTGCCCCCAGACCAGCCTACTGAGCTGCTTGAAGGCTCAGTCTCTAATCTGCTTCAGAGAAGATAAGATGCCAACAGTCATCCTATCATTAAGTTGCCTGGCTTATATTTACACACACATGGGGTGTACAAACAAGTTAAATCATTTGTACAAAGCTGCTGAAAGCCCCAAGAGAAAGGAACTTACTTCAATCTACATCTGAATTTCCCATTCTGTAAGTTTCAACACACTGTTTCTCACTGAAACTCAAGATTCCCAGTCACCCCAAGCATCATTTTGTGTATTGCAACAGCTGTGGATATGGGAAAAGAAATTCTCTGTCCCACAGAAGCAAACAGTGCTACTCAACTCATTACTGGCATTCAGGTAGAGTACAACTTCTTCAGCGCTATCCTCTGAGCCCAACCATCCAACCGGTTTTTTAGCAATCCACCAGTCCACACATCCATACATAACTTCATAACTTGTGTGCAAGTATATCCTGTGAGACAGTGTTAAAAGCCTTGTTAACGTCAAGGCAAATGACATCATTGCCCTCCACTCCTCCCCGAATCTAGTCATTTTATTTGTGGGAGAGAGAAAAACTCTCAACTCCTGCTTCAGAGTGCTGAGTACATCCCATCACTGAATCACCGTAGTTCTGGCATCTCCTCTATCTCTAGCATCATAAAATGGAGGTTATTACGCTCCTTGAGTTATTGAACAGAGACAAATGTTCTGCCATGACGAAGCCCACTACATACACATGGGATTTTGTCAATACTTTTCTTAAATTAAATCTCTATAAATGTGTATAGTAGACTACGTGTTTTGGTCCCGGGAAATAAAATAGGTTTATGGCATTGCAGTGAGATACTGGTTTGAGATGAAGAGATCACAATAATTCTGAAATTTTGAAGCAAGTGAAGTAAAATGATAAAGTTCTGTAATGTGAAAGAATAATTTTATAAGGGTAATGATTTAATGCTAAGTAGCCTCCTTCTTAACTCTGTGTTTCTTTATTTTTAAAAAAGTCTTCATTTATTGGTTGCAATTAAACAGCATCGATTCCCGCACTGAGAATGGAATCTGTTAATTTAAGAGATTAACCAAATAAATATTGTAATAATAACTTTTTCTATTAGTAGACTGGAAAATCTTCCAGTTAGCTCAAACTTGGGAAGATACATTAAAGTATTGAAGTGCATGTAAAATTTTATGAATGACACTATGAAAGTGAATTTACTATCATAGAATGGTTAGAGTTGGGAGAGACCTTAACGATCATCAAGTTCCAACCTTTTTTAGCTCTTTGAGTTTTTTTCTTGGTTTATCCTTAATAATTCCTGAGCTCACCTAAACTTCTGATATAGGTGGCATCCTGCCTCAATGGGTTCTGTTTTAACTATGCACTGTGTTCCTTTTAGTGTACAGTTGCTGCAGTAGTTTTTTTTAATGACTCTTGAGAGTGGCATTATGAGAAACAATGAACAACTACTACTCCACATATACTAGCTGTTTACATCAGCTCCTGCTGTTCAAAGAGCCCTACAGAATGGGAAGAACAACTAACCACTGTGATAAAACAATCTTTACTTTGAGAATCTTGGTCTATGTTCCCATATATGGAGTCAGTGGGGACACCATCCCAAACAGCTTGAGATGAACTAATTGAATACTTCTATAATCACTGATACACATAAAAATCAAGATAAGACTGCGCAGGGCATCCTCTCTGAGTAAACAGTGTGAGAAGAAAAGAAAGCTATGTTGTTTGAAATGATGCTTCGGAAACAGAGAGTTTACTCTGAGAAGTTCTACTTTTAAGCCTACAGCTGGTCAAATGCACTTACCTAACATGAAGGCTGGAATATTTTATCGACTCTTTCAAAAAAATAAAAAAGGTGTTCCATTATGATGTTAAACTCTGCTGCGTTGGTGAATATGCCATATTTCAGGTTATATAAACAGTCTTTATAATTCCTTGCCATTTCAAATCTGAAGATTTAAAGGATGAGTTCTGGGATTACAGTGTCTTGCTTCTGTGTTGAGCAAAATAGTTGTGAACAATGAATCATAGAATGGTTAGAGTTGGAAGGGACCTTAAAGATCATGAAGTTCCAACCCCCCTCTGACCAGCCTCCTACCTCCCACTGACCAGCTACAAAGCATTTAGTATTTCCATAATCTCAAACCAAGGCAAGTAAGGCCTAAAGTTTGCTAAGTGTACGTATGTCCTGTGTTACGCATTTCTACGCTCTGCCCCAGAGGAAGACAGCCAGCAGGTGAGTTGAAACAAATTACACAAATTGAAAAGTACCACCATGATTTATATTCTCAACTACATTATGAACACATTATTCACCACCAAGGCTGTCTGAAGGACAGTCCAATTAATAAAGGCAGCTAATAAAATAGCTTGCTTCACTGTAGGGAATAGCAGGTTGTTGTTACAAGTATACTATTCTTCTAGAATAAAGGTATAATACTTGACATCTGAGCAGTAAAAATGTTACATGGCCTTTTTGAGATGACTTATGATTAATAAAAGACTTGGTTGAAATGCCCATAGCAAATTAATGTCTAAAAAGTTATCTAGTTTTGCAATCCAGAATAATTTAAATATAAGACTTCAGGAGTCATAGTACTCGAGTACTAAAATTAAAGAACAGGAGCACGAAAGGCAAGCAAGTGCACATAATAATGTCAAAGTCTTCTTGAGAGACCACAATGACAGTGCTTTTGTTGCCAGGAAAGACAGAAAAGTATAGGCTCTGAATTAATCCAGACATGCGGTAACAGGGGCGGCTGAGTAGGACCCAGGTTTAACTGTAAGCATTATATAGCAATGATTTGACAAAATTTTATAGCAATGATTTTACAAAAACAAGGAACTTACTCAGATGCATCTTCCTTCAGCCCACCTGAACTGTATATTGATACAGCCATGGCTGGCAAACAGTTTGATAAAACACTGAAGCCTTTGAACCGTGTCTTCACTGAGCTACCATGTCTTCTAAAGAAAGTTTGAGTTTTGGGTATATTTTGAAGCCAAAGACAGGAATCCTTTGTAAACCTGACCCTTTTCCAGCACCTTGCTTTATTACTAGTTTTGTGTTGCATTTGGTTTTGGTTTTTTATATTAAAGCTACATAGTCAGGCTGAAACAAGATTTATACTCTGACAGAAAGAAATCTGAACATGAAATGCCTCAAGATCACATTCCTGCTTTGTTTCAAGCTGTTTGTAGAAAAATAAATAAACAATATAAGAAATATTGTGGCAGAGCTTTTTTATCTTTTACTCTATGTATTCTGTAGCTGCCTTCTACTAACTTTTCAGTAACAGGCAACACAGGTCTTTCAGTATCACCTGGTGTGACCCAAAACAATGCTGTTGCAGCCAGCAGGCAGCCAGTGAGGAGGTCAAAGGCAGCACTGCAGTAGCTGGGCTTGGAAATGCATATCTGATAGCAAGGACCAGGTCCTGACTTGACTGAGAGCTGAAATAGAAGGGGCAAACATTTCTTTTTCTGCAGCTATCTTTGAACGATAAGAGTCCTAGGGGAGGGAAAACTATGCAACAAAACAAAACAAACAAACAAAACAAAGAGGAAAATCTGCAGCCTTTGAGATATATGAAATGCCGAGGCGGTCACTGCTGGTGGCTTTTGGCTACTGGTGGTTTCTGCGGTCTCACTTGGGTTAAGACAGGTGTTTCCACAGCAAAATTCGTAAACTCAGAGGAGAGGCTAACTTGGAAAGACCATCGAAGGTTCAATTATTGACAATTAACTGAGGCAACCCACCCTGGTTTAAGGGTGGAGTTCAAGAAGGGCCAGAGGAGGGATTACTCAGATGCTGCTGAGTAATCCCTGGATTACTGGATCTGGATCTGGAAACACCAGCTTTGCTTGGAACATGGATGAGCAGTGCCTCCATTTTAGGTAATCATGTCCAAACGCACACTTCACATACCTATTTGTGTAATTCAATTGCACTATTGCTAATAAGCCATTAAAACCCCATTTGCTCCATATATATCTTGTATTTTCCTAGAACAGATGTTACACACCCCAGTAACTCCAAATGTCTCAGACATTCTACACAGTCACTCCTCAGTGTTCCTAACCTACCAGACAGGGGCCCAAAGCCCAAACCTGCCTCTCGGGATCCTGCCAGTTATTGATCACAGAAGATTTGCACATTTAGCTAATTCAGGAGGAATGTGCATCTCCAAACTGCATAAGATGACATACCTGTAGGTAGATACACTGACCAGCTCTTAAACTTGTGCTTTATTTCTCTTTCCATGCTCTGCATACAACTGTAAAGGTTTTACTGCATCTTAGAAACAGCCTAACAGATGGTTCCAGCTTCTACCTCCTCCTGACCAGCTGGCACCCTGCGCTGCCCAGCAGCACTGCCCAGGAACAGGTCACTTCAAATGGATTCTTACCATCCAGTGGTCAGGCATTGACCTACCTGGGCAGTCCATAAATATGGGAAGTCCTGAAATCCTGGGACTAGGGAATTCACTGGGAATTCTGCTAAAGATTTGACGAGCATTAGGATTTAATCCCTGGCATTTGCTATCACAGCCCTACTCAGTTCTTAATTCATGTTATAATTTTGCAAACCAAACTTTTGTAAAGCAGCATGGAAAAAAAAAATAAGATGTTATTCTCTAAACAGATCTTGAAAGGACCTAAAACAAGTGTGGCTGTCAGTCCAGTCAAAAAGAAAAGAAGGAAAGAAAGAAAAGGGAA
>VZRU01015405.1:80515-127945 GCA_013398155.1 Pedionomus torquatus
GAAGGAAGGAAGGAAGGAAGGAAGGAAGGAAGGAAGGAAGGAAGGAAGGAAGAGAGAAAAGCATTTAAACCATTTATGGTGAAAACCAACAAGCATACGAAGCATCCCCGGGGGCTGGGAATCTGTACCATTTGATCTCTCTGAATTTCTAAGTAAAAATCCCTACTGTAACAAAGATCTGGAGGAAAGCCTAGCTCATTCTTATCTGCTGAATAAAAAAGTACCTCTTTGTGCCCCTTGTGACTATCGCAGAGATTTTACTACACAGTTAATAGGAGAAGCAAAATCATTCATTTGAAGAGTGATGCTTATTATTCAGAGATGCATCCAATACTTTTGAATGCCCAGCAGAGCTGGTTATGAATTTGATTTCTTTTTAGCAAGAAATGTGGTTTAAACCAAAGTCAACAGCCAGGATTTATCTGATTCTGGGGGAAAAAAAAAGTAAAAAACTTCCTCTGTTTTCAACACAGCACTGCAAAGGTCTGGCAACTTAAACACTGGACAAGGCCTAACTCCATGGCGTCTGCATAGATCAACCCCCAGATCAGTAACTTTATTCCCCTGTGTCCCCACCAGCCTCCACAACAATATGCGTCTGCAGATGGCTGTTTTTGGAGAGGGAAGTTTTTGGCTGCTGTGGAAATTTGGTAGGATGAGGTCAAAGGCTTGTGGTCTGCAACCAGGCTCCATTTACTGCTCGAGGCTCCTTCTGTGGGCTCGCAGGCTGAGGCAATGCCATGGAGGGCTGATGGAAAATCTTGTGCTTAATGTCATCTTAATGCTAGAATACCACCTGCAGCTCTGGTTGTCCCCTCTCAAGAAGAGAGGAGGATTAGACTGATACAGACAAAAACCACCCGTGATGCTGATCAGTCAGTTCTTCATGGGGTGAGACAAAACAGACTGTGGGAAGGAGCCGCCAGAGGGGAGGCAGCACAGGGACCTCTGCAGCCACCAGCCACAGGAAAAGGGACTGGAAAATGGTTTTTCACTGTGGGGGAGTTAAGCAGCAAATGAAAGCAAGCATCAAGTTTGAAATAAACACAAAGAAAGACTTTGAAACATATGTAATTACATGACAGAAATAATTGTGCGGAATAGGAGTATTGCTCGGTACAAAAATGAATGACAAGTCAGGCAGAAAACATCCATTATGGGCTGTGAAGCATGCAGGTACTTCAGCAAATACATTCCAGGACTGCTGGAAGGTGGAGGGGTTTCCCAGGGAAAAAGAGCCACTCAATGCTTACTTCATCTTTCATATAATCCTTAAGTGTCCACTAGTATGTAAGTACTACACACAACCGAGCGCCATATACTTGTGATTTAAACCTGAATTGGCCATTATGAATTGCAGAGGGAAACAAAACCAACCACCACAAAACAGCTAGAAAACAGAACACCACTAAAATTGGACAATAAGCAAGAAAAAAAAAAAAAAACCACAAAAAACTGAACCCACAGAAAGACCTTTCAGACTGTTACTTCACGTGTTGATCATGCAGCAGAGTTTTCTGACAATGCAAGCAGCTCACGAGAGCATTTGACAGCAGAAAACGAGAACAAGATGACCTTCACATGGATGACGGTATGAAAGGATTAGGAATGAATTCACACCTACACAGCCCAAGAAGCAATACAAAGCAGCAGGTATGCATCAACAACACAAGATCCAGCCCAGCCTCCAGAAAGAAAGCAGTGCAGGCGCAAGAGCTATGTGCAAAAGAATACTGGCAGTCCAAATGGTATTTTGCTCTGTACTCCCAGCACAGAGAGCAAGCATACAGAATACTCTTTCTTGTTCCTTTATACACGCTATCAAAAATTACTGTGCAAATTAAAAATGTAACAGTTGTTAATCATCAGAGTACCAGACAGCAAACCAAAACCACCCTCTTTCCACTTCCCAGTTATCCTTATGGAAGTGGTCCCAGCACATGCAGGAAAACTGCCACCATCCCTCACTCTGTAAGAAAAGACAATGGCAAACCAGAAGTTTCCACCAGACTTCAGGGGAAAAGAGGAAGAGTACCTGAATGATCAAAAAATTGGTTTTGGGACACGTGGATCAGCAACCCACACCCTTTTAACAAGATCTATAGACACTGCTGGTGCCTCACATGTTTCAAGGGCAGATCACAGAATAAAGACTTACGAAAATAAACACAAACCTTGTGATTATTCCTGGGAGCATGACAGCACTGCTACAGGTAAACCCTTGGAGGACCATTTACAGAAGACATATAGATCGGTTGCTGCCAGGTTACATCCATGGACTCCAAACGGGAGAATCCAGAATCCACTTGTGGTTCAAGTGTGACAAGGCATTCTCACTGCCTGGGAAAGAAGCGTTAGTGAGTCCACGAGCAAAGGAGTCAAAGCGCTCTACACACCACAGATGAGCTTTGGGGATGTACATTCACAGGAGGATAAGGCATGGCAAAGGTGGGGAGGAAGGTGATGATGACGATGATGGAGAGGAAGATGGCATCGGTCACGCTAAATACATAACGTAAGTCAGATAGTCACAGCACAGACAATTCACTCCATTTTTCCCACCTAAGATTTTGTAAGGATTAAGAGCACAAGATCATATGGCTTCGTCATGGCTATATATCTTACAGCTGGTTTACATAGTGGAAGTAATATGCTCTGCAACTAGGGTGTCTGTTTTGTCAGGGATGAGAATTTCTTGATCTTTTCTTTCAGAATTTTGAGAGAGTGGGTTGCAATGCTGTGCTATTTGCTGACAGTTATCTTCATTCTGGACATGTTTTAGAATAGATGTGTAAAGTAAATTACTATTTTGAATCTTGCTATTTTGTTAATAGCTGCTATACTGTTATTTAAATAACTCCCACTAGTTCCATTTTCACAAAAGCTCTTCCAATGCTTTATGCAAATCTACTTTAGTACAATTTGCATGGGTCTTGAAATTTCTAGCTCTGTCAAGTTCAGCACAGAAAAATTTTGCATAATGGTTTTAAAGTTACAATAATTTCTATTTCATTCTTATTTGTCTCATTAATGAAGTAGCATTACATCTAATGCAACTTTATTTATAAGGATGGATTCAAACTGTCCAAATTATTTTAAGGTTTTATCACTAAGGAAAGTCTTTATTTCACTTGATTAGAATGAGCTATTTCTGAAATCTCCTTATTGTTGGCTATGCAACCAACACCAGGTCCCATTCCCCTGAAAATTACTATAAGATTTTCACACATCCTATACTATACAGGACCACATCCTACATTACCATCCTCCCTCTCCCCAGCATTGAATCCAGAGTTTTCAAAGGCTTGGGAGCTGCATGGCATACCCCAAAATACATAGAATACCAGTGAAGCCATATAAACTCATAGCATTTTCCCATATATTAATGTAGCCATAATACTAATTATTTTCTGTGCTAGCTGCAAGTAATTTATACATCAACAAAGCTGTTTTATCCATAGCCTTTAATTTAGGCAATTGCATTTACATTTCTGATTCCAACCCTAGGCTTGACTGTTTTCTGAGTTGTTTACAAGTCAGCTGCAATATCCCTGGGCACTTCGTGTTCCTGAGATTGCTCAGCGTAGGCAACCATAACACACATACATTAATGTAGCCAAATTTGGAAGCAAAAGGGCCTTTTAACTTCCCAAAAAGACGGCAGAGGAGGTTGGAAATTACAGTGCTCTTACAGTACTGGAGGTTTGTATCCTCTAGTTCTACCATCTCAACAAATAAGCATCAGCACAGCAGGCACCGCTGCTCAGGTTTAACAAACATGCTGTGGATGTGGTTGTCCTGAAATATGCAAAGGCAAGTCTGCATATTCTTCTCCCTTACCCAGTACAACTTGAAGCGTACATTGTGAAACAACATACAGACTTATTTCAAAATAGCAAACCCATTTATACCTCATTATTATCCTTATTCTACAAGACATAGATGGGATAAGACACCCTGATCTCATCGTTAAAAATTCAGTGAGTTGTAAAGGTATTTTGCAAAATGGAAAAAGATAATAAATAAACAGGGAGTGAGATTCACCCAAGAGCATCTTAGCTCAGGCAGATACAACAGCCCATTGGCTGGAGTGCCTCCAGGTAAGTCTGGTCCTCCTCCTGCAGCTCCTTCCTCCTGTCGTGCCGTGACACACCACTGCCGTGTTACACAGTGCTGTTTGGCAGCCACCAATGCCAGTCCTGGGACCAGAGCTGCAGCATGCAAGAGAGCCTCTGTCTTCAGTCTGAAGGACATGCTGCAGAGTGCAGAGACCACACTCTATGACCTGCCACCAGACCATGGTGGTCAGTCCAGGGTGGCAGAAAACACAAATCTGAGGCAATCATCTGAACTCATGCTTATTCCCAAATGGAGCCTCCTCTTTCTAGAGCCACAAGATTCAGCCTCACACTGAGGTTCAAAGCTATTTGCTTCCCACCAGGCATGGGGGGCTATGGGGCTGCACCATAAAAGGCGTTAGAAATGTTTTGTTTCTCTAAGAACCACACACAGCACACTACACAGATATTAGTGCTGGAAAAATACCTAATACCTAGAAGTTTTTTGAAGCATCTACCTGTCTTCACTGAATACAGGTCAATGACACAAGTGGACAAAAGCTAGCCACTTCAACTGTAAGCCAAACAGGCAACTAAGTTATCCAATTTGTTCAAATACCTTATCTTCATACTTTTTCATAGGTTAGCCTTAAAATAAAGATTACATAGATTTGCAACATGTGCATAATACATTCTTCTAGAAGTCCTCACAGGACAAAAAACAACTGTTATCAAATGAGGCAATTAGCACCAACTCACAAAGGGCAAACTCTCATTACGGTGAAGAGAGAGACAGCAGCTGTTCCTTGAAAAGCCTAAGACATCCAGGAACATCTTGCTAGGAACATGAATTGGTTTTCAGAGTGCTCTGCAGGATATAATAATATTGGATAAATCTCTGTGGAAGCACCTAACTTGTCAAAGGCAAGTTAGAAACTTGGCAAAATGAGAACTCTTTCAGCATCATAGCCAAAGGAGAATTGAATTTTTGCCTTTCAACTTGTGCATAACTCAAGTACTTTGAATAGTAAATATCATTTTAGCATTTTAGTGAAATGTGCAGAAAATGTACAGACTGTATAAAATAAGCTTCATATTCATTGGCTTTTTTGACTATTATTTTATCTATACACTACATCCTTCATGGAAAACAAGTTCATTCAATCTAGTTTTCCTTGAGGAAGTTTCACTGGGCACTAGCCATACAGCTTTGAAAAAAGTGTTTGTCTCCTTTTTGCATTTCTGATTCATAAATTAGGTTTACCCACGCTTATACCAAATGGGAGAGAAACACCTTCAAAGCTCCAGGGATACTTTGTGCTTAAACAAGACAAAATTATCCTCCTACTCTTCTGGCAGGAGACCCTCCTCCTCCAAGTATTCAGCTCCGACTAACCTTGACCAGCTTTCCATTTTCAGCAGGAGTCAGTAACATGGCAAAGCAGTTCCCAGCTTTTCCTCCAGAGCTCCCAGCCCAGCCCAGAGGGCTGACTGGGGATGCCAGCCCATCCTCTATATACTCAGCCACTGCAGCCACACAGCAGACAGAGATCCAGAGCAGTGTTAAGGTCCCATCAGACACAACTGGAAAATGGGAAGTCTGTTAATTGCACTTACTGAGAAAATGCTCTCTTGAGCATGAATGTTTTCAGGTCTTGTCCTCGCAAAAAAAGTAAGCAATGCCACTTGATAAACTGATTAATAACAGGTTGTACTAAGAGAGTATCTATATAAAGAAGAAACATGCATCTGACCTAGATAGGTCATGAAATAATGCCTACTTATTTAAAAGCAAATGAAAACCCCACACAATTATTTTGTTTCTCAGTTCTGTGGCAGTAGTAGGAACATCTTTAACAACTTTTTACTTTGTGCACACAAGGGTGTACATGTTGTAAATACATTTCTTTACATCTTCAGCCTCCAAGCACAGCTCGCAAGCACTGATGATAACACCACCCTGGTCCCAGAAGGGACCGTGCACTGGGGAAAGCTGTTGGACAGAGCAGCAGAAGCTGCAGGAGACACAGGAACCACAGGAACAAGAAGCAGGGCATGAGCATCCCCAAGAGAGAAGAAAGTAGCTCAGGCAAGCACAGAGATTGTGTTCAACCTGAACCCAAGCAAACGTATTCTGGGGACAACAAACTATGGTAAAAAAGGGGAAAAGAAAACACTTCAAGCACATGATAGCTTTTTATATTATGCTCAACTAATTTCAGCGTCTTCTAGCTGTGTGGACAGATAATAGATGTGATATGATTGCAGTGAAAATTCCCCTTCTCAGTAAATTCTAGGTCTCTAGAGCTGTAAGCAGGAAGCACTGCTGCCATCTATCCTATGTTAAGCATATATTTTTTGTTTGGATATTGGCTCGCAATGGACAATGCCTACGAACTTCATCAGGGCTGTGAAGGCTCTCTTCATTCCCATCACTGCAATTTTCTCTTCATCTTAGCTTTCACTTTAAGCTAGCAATTATGACAGCCAATTTATCTTTCCAAGTTTCCTTACAAATAAAATTTCCTTTTGTCTCTTAAGATGACTTAGCCCTTGGTTCTTTCAGGTTCTCCTCTGTAATCCTGTTTTCTGCTTCCATTATCAAGCCACTGTGCTTTGATGACCCAATGATCAAAGCATATTACTGGCTGCTGGAAGCCACCAGAGTTTTAGACAGCAGATTTCCACTGTTTTAAAATTTCTGTGTTTTTAAAAGTGTCACCATTCATTTTGATTTCTCCCACTCACTAAATGCAAAGGCATTTCTAGACTACACAAAATGTTGCCACCACCAGATCTCCTGCTGAATAAGGCAGCGAGTGCCCTGAGCGCCATCTCTGTGCACAGTGTCAGGACTGTGGGCTGCTGGGGGTGGCACAGGTGATCCTGAGCCATGAGATTTAGGCAGATTGGGTGGGCGTTCCACCTGCAACTGTGACAGACAAATAAATAGTACAGTATTTACATACTTCAGATTTATATAAAGATGTAGGACTCTAGAAAAGTGTAAGCTTAAAAAGATTTACACGTCTTTAAATATTTAAATAACAAAATATACTTTTCAGTCTTTCCTATTATAAAAATGTACACCTTGTTTCTACACAGCGGAGCAAAACTTTAGCATTAGGAAAGGAAATTGCCCAAGAAAGGAAGGGACTCTTATTTTATACCCACAGAAATTACATCAAGAAATATTTTAAAAGATTTTAAAATATAGCAAAGTTCATTTTGTTAGGTACAGGCTGAAGGCTTATTTTTAAGTTCTGCATTTAATAAACTCACTTTGACATCAAGTACTGCAGTTATCAAGTTTGTCAGTATTTTCTCAGAAGCTGAACTTTCTTCTGACAAGTGTTGCCAGTCAATTAAATTGAGGGCAGCGTGACAAAGTGTGTTACTGCTCTGTATTTAATAAACCAGCTGTGTATTTCTGAGTCTCTCCCACTTTCTGGACAGGGGCCATGATTTAGTGACATCCTTAGGTCTGATGCTGAGACCACCAGCAAGGACATTTTTCATTCCTCCCATGCAGAGTGTAACTCTCTAGCTGTTGATTTTAATGTCTGTAGCGAAAAGGAAGATCAGATTTGCAGGAGTTAAGGTATCTGGACTCTTTTCAGCATCCTGGTATTGCAGAACCATATTTCTTGAACCAGCTGTGGAAGAAGGTCATAGCTTGCCAAGGACTAGTCACAGAATCTCAGAATGATATGTGGTTGGAAGGGACCTCTGGAGATCATCTAGTACAACTCCCCTGCCAGAGCAGGCCCACCTAGAGCAGGTTGCAGGTTTTGAATGTCTCTAGAGACAGAGACTCCACCACCTCTCTGGGCAGCCTGTTCCAGTGCTCTGCCACCCTCAAAGTAAAGAAGTTCCTCCTCATGTTTAGACGGAACTTCTTCTGTTCAGGTTTGTGCCCATTACCTCTTGTCCTGTCATTTGGCATCAGTGAAAACAGACTGACCCCTTCCTCTTGACACCTACGCTTTAAGTATTTATAGGCATTTATCAGATCCCCCCTCATTCCTCTCTTCTCCAGACTAAGAAGAGCCAAGTCCCTCAGCCTTTCCTCATAACAGAGATTTTCCAGTCCCTTAATCATCTTTGTAGCCCTCTGCTGTACCCTCAACCAGCAGTGACTCAGAAGGCACATGGACATGAAGTTTCATGAGGAGACAGCTAGCATCTTTCTGTAGAGAGACTTACCGAGCTGCTACACCAAAAGACCAATAACAAAAATGCACTATGTTGCAGAGCACCTAGCAGCTGTGTAAGAAATTGCATTAATAAACACTGCCACAGAGCCAAGAAACAAAATAATTGTGTGGGGTTTTCATTTGCTTTTAAATAAGTAGGCATTATTTCATGACCTATCTAGGTCAGATGCATGTTTCTTCTTTATATAGATACTCTCTTAGTACAACCTGTTATTAATCAGTTTATCAAGTGGCATTGCTTACTTTTTTGAAGTAGTTATTGACAGCTGAGAGGTAAGTAAGCACCCAGGATAGTACAAGTCTCTTTAGATCCTCACCTGAAGGCTCACCTTCCAGTAAGCAAAACTTGCCTGCGCAACACCAAAGCAAAATGATCCCTCTCAGCTTTTTCCTCACTTTCTTTGAGGATCCATCTTGCATCTGTGCTCCTGTCAAACTCTCTTGGGTCAATGGTGTTTGAGCTGTTGTGTCTTCAGTGACAGCACTCGCTGTCATGGGCAGGAGGAAGATTTTGGGGACCGTGGCTGCTGGCTCTGCATATTGCAGTAAGCACAAATCACGTGTTTTATTCTTTCCTTCTCAGATGAGTTGTTTGACTTTTAGGGACAGTTACCACTACAACTTTGGTGGATCAAGGAGGACGAAAGTGCTCCCAGCAAGAAAATACAAAGAAGGGCAGTCTTCACAAATGCTGCAGTGACACTGCATCAGTGTGAAAGAGATCATTAGGTTTTATCCACAGACTGGGTACCTTCTTAACCTTTCAGCTATGCAGGGAGATACTGCAGCAAGAGAAAGGAAAACCAGGAGGGCGGAGGAAGACCAGCAGCACTAGCACTAGCACACCTACGATTCTGTGGTGGCAGTGGTGGCTCTTGCAGCCTCTGCTGCTCAAGTTGCAGCTCATGCTTGGATATGCTTGGAAGAGTCTCACCTTCACTTATTTCTCTTTGCTTCTGCAGGTGGGACTTAGAGGCCACACATACTGAGATTCAAGAAGACAATCTAAACCCATAATTCAGTTTCATGCTGAAGTAAGGACACGTCCTCACCAGCAGAAAAGGATGACCTTTCCCCTGAACCACCATTTAGATTTATGCCTGTGACAAGCAATAATCTTCTATTTTTTTTCCCCACTCACAATGACAGAAAATAAGTCGGACAAACATAGAAACAAGAGATTGTAGGACACAGTTGCCCTGCAGGGGTTTTATTATTATTTTTAAATCAATAAGCCCAGAGAGCACAATTTCTATAAGCACTGCAGCTACACCAGACACTAGCAATCCATAGGCATCATAGTAAATGACATTATTTAAAGAATAATCAAATCAAATAGCACAGCACAAATAGTACTGTGGCTTTCCAAAGCATAGTGAGACTTTTCCCCCACCTTAGTCCAGAATAAAAAGCACCTCGAGGCTGGTCTGGCATTGCCACGTTCAGACATAAGCCTCAACAGGCGGCTAAACAGAGAAGGTACAGGAGACGAGGAGCTAGTGTCTGACAGTATGAAAAAGAGAAGCCAAAGAGAGATTTAAACACAGTTGGAAGTGATCAAAACCAGAGCCTAGAAGACAAATGAGGCCACAGGATGTTTAATGAGGCAAGTGAGTTTGGAAACATTTATGCATTTAGCTCTCTAACTAGAGCTCAGCTCCAAGACAGAACTGTTAAACAACCACCTGACCAGAATTTGTAAGAAAATAGCATAGAAGCTAAAACATGGAAGCTGCATTTAGATGCATGCAATAAAACTGTCAAGACTTTAGAAATCCTACCATATAAATCAGAGACTTTTCGTCTAAATGCAAAATAAGGATCAGTAAATCACACTTTCTTTTTAGGAAGTACTGGCATGTTTTCAAGATGTATTTAACTAATCTCACAACATGTGGTTTTTTTCCCTTGGCTAATCTTCTATGAAAGTAACTATTAGGAAATCAAAATATTATGGCTAAGCCTTGCTAATCACTCTTACTAACAGAAAGGTAAAACCTTTCACTCACATGTGAAAAACATGAAGAATTTAGGAAAACAAATCAACAGAAAAAAAGATGAAGAGACCGGATCCTATTCCCTCCAGGCACTTCAGTACCCCTCTGCATTTATCTATACTTAGTTCAGACCCCAGTAAATTTGGGGCTAACTTCTTAGCATGCTAGTAGCCTGCAAAAAACATCTATTAAAACCTGTGTAAGTCTTTACAGCAAGCTCAAAATAATAGAAAAGGGAAAAGGCAGTAGAGTACTTCGCTCTCCTGCCCATCCATACTGGACACAAGTGCTGCTTGGCACTGGGCACAGAGGGGAAGGGCCAGCAGGCACCTCCTGCTCCTCCTGCCTGTTGCAGTGGCTCATGAATGCCTCTGCTCCAGCTCCCTGTGCCAGGCAGGGTCCTCTCCTTGAAACCCCACCACCATAAATACCTGTGCCTTACTCCTCCAGCACCTGTGAAAGCTCCAGTGCTTCACACAGCCAAGATTCCCACTTTCAGAATGGTTTAGGCTCAAAAGATAAACATTCCACAACAGTCAAAACGCATAAGAAGTGAACATTTGGACTGGGAAATTCTTAGGCTTTCCAAATTTTGCCTAAAGCAATAGTTTCATCTAGAAAAATGCATTTTGGTAAACAAAATCCAAATTGGACTGACTTAGTTTGACTATAAGATTAATGCCAGGTTTGTATTTCCATAGAAATATTTTATAGCAACACAAAGATTGATTTGGAGACACGTAAAACCAGACACAAAGCTTGTTCCTACTCTGCAGCAGGAATATGAATTATGTACACCAGTCCAGTGTCTGTCTTGGTACTGATCATTACTGTGACCTCCTGCAGACACAGTTCCACAGCTTTTCCAAGATAATTGGGTGCCCAAATGACATATATTTAGAACATTCTAGTACTCATAATTTATGTGAACAAAATACAGAGTTCCCTGACCTTCCATTCCATTTATTCTGCAGTATATACTGCAGAAAAAAATTGGCTTGGAACTGAGTAATTCATGCAAGTGTACATATGTTGAGATTGTAAAGCATTTAATGTTATTATGGTAGAAATTAGTCATCTGCTCCTATTAAAAAAAAAAAAAAAAAAAAAAAAAATCAGCNAAAGGATAGAAACGGTATTTTATGTATGAGAGCTGACCTCTTCATCTGTGCTGCAGCTACTGCATTTCATCTTTACAGAGTGCTGAGAAACCAAGAAGTTATATAACTTAGTAAAAACCTGATAGGACCAGTGTCATTTTAAATCCCACTGTGTGAAAATCAATTACAGGATATGAAAAAAAAAAAAAAACCACAAACCTCTTCAGGAACCAAAATCTCCATCCCATAATATATCCATATATATATGTATATTTTTAAATATGAATGAGCAATAAAACTTTAAAGAAAAAGAGAGTGTGGGAGGGGAGTGGAAGGACAAGAAGAGCAGAGAAGGAAGAGAATAATCACATATCGATTCAGGATGCTTTTATGCTGAAGTAAAAAGACAATTTTGATGACATCATTTTGATTATGCTTATGCTAAATAGTAAGTAGGTAAAATAACAGTGATTTACAACATGGAGTTTAATTGGAAAAAGAAAGCTAAACAACGTTTTTCCATGCTTTTGTCAGAAAGCAAACACTTTTTTAACCAGGAAACACAGTCCTACCTAGATCAGTCTGCCCTTTTCCAAGGGAAAACAGGTCCATCAAAAAAAATAATTAAAGCTACCTTGGATCAGAGCCAAGTTAGGCCAAGTCAACAGATCTATTTTATTTTCCAATTGTTTGAGAAAGGAAGAACCAAAGAGAAAACACTACTGGCTCAGGAGCCATCCAAGATTCTCTACAATACACAAAAATAGATTTAAGCCCTGCATTGACTAATTTAATCTTTTATTCATTCAAACATAGACCACTTAGGAAAAAAATATCTGGTAATTCTCATCTGATCCATTTACAAGTCGAGTGAACTTTTATAGAATGAAAGAAAAAAAGACATTTTCTGTAAACCAGGTACAATCGAAGGTAAAAGGGCTAATATAAAATATGGCCAGAGCACATGAAAAGAGAATTCACTGAACTGAATTCAAGCTAGAGAAACATGTACTTCCCCAGCTGCACAACCCTGTCCTGCAGAAAAGAAAGAGCACTTTTATTTACCAGTAATCTTTGTGTGATCAGGTTAGCTGCCAGCTGAGCCTGGAATCTGCTAAGCTTGCTTTCACAAGAGTATTTTTTACTCCCAGCATTATATTTAAAATATTTCAGAAGCATAAAGAGAAAGAAATGTTCACTGCATTTTGTTCAGCCATTTCAGAATTTCCACTATTTAAACAGCAGCAGCAGAATTTTAATGACTGGGAAACTGCAGCAGTGCCATCAGAGAAAATTGTAATGCAGCAAATTGCTACTTCTGTGAGCTTCCTTCCCTGTACCTCTGATCTTCTAATTCTTCTACACTGCCAGTACAGATTTCTTTAAAATACAGTTTCTAGCAGAGATTAATTTATAAAGAAAAAAAACCTTGAGAACTTCTTATATAAGTTCTATAGTTACAATACCTGGGAAAGAACTCACCAAAAGCAGAATTCCCAGATAGCTCCCACTGCCATCTGATGATATGATTTCTTTCTTAACTTCCTTCTTTTTAACTAAAATGCCTTTGCATTTTAAAATAGCCACGTGTTACTGTACCCTCCTGCCAAACATGCCTTCTGGGTAGCAATTAAATGTATAATTGAGATCTTCAGAACATTAGAAGGCAAATTCAGTGTCTTTTTAAATGGCTGCAGGGACTGAGATAAGACAAATCAACTTATTTTACACCAAGCCTCACTTTTGCACACTTGTTCAATATGCATCGCACAACCCCTCGTACACCTAACGGGATTCTTCCACAAATAACACTTCCAAGGTTTTCAGAGAAGGGATTTTCAAAGCTTTAAGATGAAGTTTGCAATTGTACTGTGGATGAGAACATCATTCATATACTAAGATTTTAAACTTTTTACTGATGGTAGATATTTGAGGCTAGATTTGTAGGCAACCATGTTGGTCCAAAGAAGACATGACTTTCTCTTCTCATTTTGGTCCCTAGTCATTAGTAGAGGTGGATTGGCATTCCTTTGAGACTTATTCCAGCATTTAAAATTTAAGGCTTCTTGCAGGAGACTGACAGGAAGCAGTTTATCCATATTGCTACCTTCTTACAGTGGTATTCTCTTTTATTTATCAATGCTCACCACTGATGCTTATTCACCCCTCACACAGAGGAACAGATTATTTAGTTGCCCACCACTGCTTAGAGAAGTCATTGATAAAACTGCGTCTCACTAGGGGTGACAAAGCTAAAAATTCAAGGTGCTGCTTCCAGCTTTGTCAGAGCATTGCAGAACTGCAGAAACCAACAATCTGCCTGATTACCATTTCTTACTATCAATAAATGCCCCAAAAGTTTCCAAGCAAAGACAATATTAATTCACTACAGCTCTTTTCATCTCCCTATCTTCACATCCAAACAAACAAACAATCCACAACTTATCCACAAATTAAGCTCAGCAGACAGCAAGAGTTGTCTTTCATCTGCTTGACCCAGTAAAAACACGGCTCAGCTGCCTTCTGATTCCTCCTCCTCCTCCCATCAAGCTGACAGCACTGCTTCTGAATTCCCCCCCCCATCTAAATCTCCTTGTTTCTCTCTAATATTTCTCCATTCATATTGCCTCACTTCATCTATGATTACAGGACTGAAGGAGCACATAAGAAAAACTCAGATAAGAAAATTCATGGAACTGAGCTAAGCCACTTCAACACTATTTTCACATGGACTTTTCTCTGCGGGAGAGATTTTTATTTTTTATTTAAAGAATAAAAGAAGGATGGAGAAATAATATAAGCAATCAGATTTTGGAAAGCTTCCAAGAGAAGAAATGTCAGGAGAACTACTGCAGCTGTAGTAGCCTGTGCATTTCAATCAGGGATACAAATAATGGCTACAAAATCCATTTAAAGTGGCTGCACAAAACATTCTGATATGAAATTGCTTCCTTTTTGTTTCTTAGGCCTTTACCCTGGCAGCAGTTTGAAAGTATTACCCCCGACAGAGGCATTTACTCAGGAGGGCAGGGCTTTGTCATGAAAGATATGCCCCACAGAGCTGGGATGTCCCTGCCTCACCATTTCAGCTTCTCTCCCTCTTGCTCTAGCAGACTCCTCTCCCACCCTGATGCTCTATTCTGGGAGTCCCATGTCTCTTGCATCCTCAGTTCCTTTCCTCTCCTCTTCCTTTCCCCACTCCTCTTACTTATTCCTTCTCTTGGGAGGCAATGAACTGCAGGACATGATACCCATTTAGTCTCTCTTGAGATTTAGGGCTCCTCTTTTTCCTCTAGGAGGGTTTTTCTGGTTGCACCTCTGACAATCCATATTAAAGCACACCCCCCCTGCATCTGCTTTGACCTGCTGGAGCAATGGGAGGAAGAGAGAAACAGGGTGCCATCAGCATGGGAGGCAAAGCAGGGCCCCATGGACAGATTAAATCTTTCTGAGGAGTTGCACACATACATACAAAAAAGTAAGAGATTATTGATGTTTGTGTGCTTTAGTTTCTGGTGTATGACCACCTTATTCAGGCTACCTGAAAAATTCGGGCAGAGAAAAACAAGTCTCTATAGGACAGACTTTCCATTGCTATTTCAAGGATTTATAATTAATACTGGAAAATCCTAAAAGCGGATGATCATTGTACAGCAACAGAATACACAAGGCACAATTAATAAGGCAATGATCTCTTACCCCTCACCACAGACATAGTCCTGGGCTCTCTAGATCCCCAAAAGAGGTCAACACAGACACTTGGCTGCATGTAGCATCTTACATGGTCATTGCATACTTGGGTATTTTTGTTGTTCTTATTTTTCTCCCACAAATGGTTTTAAAACAAAAGGTATCTTCTCTGTTCATGAAATAATGTGTCTCTGTCTTTATAAGTCAGCTGGATTTTTTTTTACTCATTAGCATGTTTATAAGAAAATGAGAGAGCTTCAAAACTAATGCACCTTTGACAGTCAGGTTGCTGTCACTCGTCTTAATGCAAAAAGCCTGCTCTATTCAGAAACTGTGAGTATTTTCAGATACCATCTACCAAAACGAAAAGCTGTTTTTAACATATTCCTGTACTCAGCAAAACAAGGACTGCATTAAGAAGTGACTGCACCTCTCAAAAAATCATTTATTCAGTCACCCTAATCCCAGGAACCCTGGCAAAAGCCATCTATTTTCTAAGTGACTTTCTCAGCAACCACTTGCCATGACACTGACGTCAGCCATCTCCCAGGTCTGTCGTAATCCAAGTTTATCTCGTCACTCCAAAATCATTGGTGTCTTCACAACTGCCAAATCAGGAGAGTGTTTAATCAGTGTTGCAATCTAAAATGCCCATTTCTATAAAAATGTGTTTTAGGAATGGGTATCAGTTCAGCTCTGAAATTAATAAAAAAGATGGCTGAGCATTTCTTTCACTGGGCGTCAGCCTCTTGATCTTCCTCTACCTTGTGAGCTGAGACTGTCAAAGAGGCTGTTGCCACTGCCATAGCCAACTCCCTTCATCAAAGCTGATAAGCTCATCAAGGAACTACATCAAGGATTTGGTTTTGTTTCTTTTACCCCTAGATACTCTGTGGAGGAGGAACTGCTTTTCCCCACACTTCACCCCATCTTCTGGCACTCCTATGAAACGGGCCACATGGGACAGGCTGGAATGACAACTCTTGGAGCCAGTTGCCTTCCCTTACCACAAGCCATCTCACTTCTACTTCAGTGACTCATCCAGGGCAATTGTATAAATAGGAATTCTCCAGCTTTTCTGCAAGTCACATTTTATTTTTCATGCTCTTCATTTTCACCAGCAGTTGAGTGCACTAGCTAGTTCTTACAGCTAGCTTGACACATGAGATGTGAGAAGATATCAAGCCACAAAACTTACCAGAGATAACAGGCTTGCAAAACTGCAGGTTGAAAGAAACCTTGCAAAAGAGATCACTGTCTTATAGACCCCATGAATCACACTTCACAGTTTTAGCAAACAATAGGGTTTTAATCCTGTTGGAAATTGGGGAACTGCAGTATGTCTCTTTTTCTGATTATAGGTAGGTTAGAAACATTGAAGGTCAATTCTGAAAGGAGGCATACATCCCCAATTTCCCAGAAGAAAACCAGTTTGAGAAATAAACAACTCCTTGCATTGACATTAACTATAAATAGCACAGGGAAGCAAAGCAATACCAGGGCTGTTAGTGAGCATCTCTGAAGTTCAGAAAGCAGGTGGCTAAAAGTGACATTTGGAAACAGATAGGCAATTTATTCCTATTTAGCTGTCATTTACAGGAAGAGGGAATATAAAAGTATGAACTAATTTGGTTATTTACCCCATCAAATGATGTATCATTGACAACACCTAAACTCGTTACGTTTATCAGCATGTAAGAGTGATCCATCCTTGTGACAATTGCCTTTTAAAACAAAAAAAATGTACCACAAAAGAAAAAGAAAAAAAAGATAGACAGCATTTATATTATGATTCCAAGCTCCTGTAATAAAGTTAATGTTCCAAAGACCGTAACAGTAAAAGTCAGTGATGATTTTAACCAGTTTTGCCTCTTACCTGCATCTTGAAATAAAGGTTTAGTTGGGAACAGGATGACTTCTAGACAAATTTTCCTCTAGAAATGGCATCCAAGGGTCATATATTTTATTTTAACACTTTTAAAAGGTGCAATGTAAATTTAGGAACTGAATTCATCGATGTCTGTAGGTTTTACCATTTTCCTTTCCTTTAAACAGCACTGATCATTAAGTTCACCTTCAAACCAAACCAAAACACATTATGCAGCCCATGGAGTTAATATCTATGCTATTATAAAAGGTCATTAACACGGTTTTGTTCCTTGCTATTGGTTTGTTACTTCCTGTCCTCTCAAGGAGAATACATGGACAGATTTGTATAATACAGACCCTGTCCATTGCTTTCCTTCATTTCCACCTCAAAATCAACAAATCAAATTTATCCAACAAGCAACTTAAGAAATGAAGTGCATGGTTAGAAAGGCCCTTTTCCTAAAGTAAATGGGTTGCTAACACCCTCTGTATTACACAAAGGACTTTACAAAAAAAGTACAAATACAAGAAAGTATTTGTACAAGTACGAGAAATAACTATAAAAAAAAAAGAGAGAGGAGATGACTCCTCTTTTCACCATGGTGTTTTCTAACACAGGCTGTATTTACAGCACCACCTGAAAGCCCAACACTGAACTGCTTCATGTCCGCTTTAGAAAAATATTTTCACTGCAATTTCTCTTGTTCCCTTATAACATGAAAGGTATAGGAGGGCATAGACATTAAAGCATGTGGTCATAAACGAAATAATACTCTCAGGAAGAAAGTAATGTCTAGAAACATGGAGTGGAAGAATTTCTGTTCTCTGTAAAATTTACTGATGAATGAAGATCCAGCAAACTTAAACAGCAATCACCTCTCTCCAGTAATTTAGGCAGTGCTTAAACTTACCTTCCTGCTAGGGAACTTGCTGCATCACTGATCAGAATCCTCCCAGCTGAAAAGCTACAGGTTAAATGAACTCCATGTTGGCCACTAATGCTAGGTTAAAGGTTGGATTTGAGGACCACAAAGGTCTCTTCCAATCTAAACAATTCTACGGTTCCATGATAATCCTTAACAACACTTCCTTTACCCCCTATATCCACCAAATAGGTGGAATGACTTTCTTTGAAACATTCAGCAAGCCCACTGTGCTCAGTTCCAGATGCTCCAGCTGCAGGAACTTGTGTGCTAGGAATTTAGAGAGCATTTTAAATGTTAAGAATCACAAATAAGCAAATAAGAGGAAAAGGGATGTGCTGTGATATTCATGGCATGGGCACTCTGATTAAATTTGCCTCAGCAACAGTTTTAGCAGCAACCTGTCAGGAAAATGAGTGTACATACTCCATACACAGTGCTTTGGAAAGAAAAGCTTTGTCAAGAATGCCAGCTAGATAGGTATTTCCAACTTCAGCAGGTAAAAAATGGTTACACAGTGAAGTACAGTATTTCTTCTCTTAATATTTACACAGACACGTTTCTAGTCCATTCAAGATGAACTTTTAGAATGAGACCACTGAAAAATCACAAGTTGTTTACCTTTTCTGTTCTCAGCAGCACAGTTGTTTCTCTTCAGCCAATTTCTCTGCTTTGAAAAGCAATGGGAGCAGATCCTGAGCAGTAAAATGGAATTACTATTTCAGGTCATGAATTGCACGGTGCACAGGCACTCACAGTGAAACAAGCATATTCCTATTTAGAGGAACAGCCTGATCTTCAAAAGCACTGAATGCACAGAAACACCTATTGAAAGCAGAGCTACCTAGTGCTCAGAACCAAAGCTAAGTAATATTCAATTTTACATTTTTGCATTGAATGAGGAGTCTAATTTCAGCACCCAAGATGTTTAATCCAGTATTAACCTTAAAACTTTGCGATTCAAGTTTGGTTTGTTCATAAATAGAGCGAATGACGTTACTCCCACCTCTGCCAGGCAGCCACTCACATCTCCATCTGTGCGGTGAGTGTGCTGGGCAGGCTTCTGGGCTAACATAGCAGGGCTTCTGAAATACAGAAATAAACCAGGCAGAGTGCAGGCGGGTTCCTCTGCAAAACCTGCCTGCACTACACACCAACAGCATCTGCCAGTGCCATTCATCTTTCATGGTCATAACCACCATCAAATCCAAAGGGGGAAAATTAAGGACAAACAGAAGCCACCAGCCATGCAAGGTGAAGGTGGCAGTTCTGGACAGTGACACCGGCAGCAATTACAAAAAAACCCTGTCTCTCTCTGACTGAAGCCTAATGGCTGATGTGACAAATTCTGTTTTATTGCCATAAATCTATTACATCAAATAACGACCCCTAGCCATGAAAACTGTGGTCTACCTAATTAACACAAATTGAGCTGGGAGTCCAGGACGCAGAGATGCAGGCTGGCATGTGATACACCGGCATACGGTTCCAGAGCTTGCTTTGGAAGACCAGATCACTCCTCTCTCTCTGCCAAGCCACGTTTGTAGTAAAACTGAATTGTGATTAGTAACAGTAAATTGCCACTCCTGGGAAGCTGCCACCATCTCTGCACATTACCGTAAAACTTGTATTTCCTGCCACTCTTCTTTAAACTTTTCTCTTCCTGAGTTCACAGCCTCATACTTGGCCTGCAGCTTCCTAAAACAGCACCAGCTCCTTAGTGTCTTCTAAAGCCTCGTGTCATGGAAACTACCCACAGCTGAAAGGTATACCCAAGCCTTGGTATACCCAAGCCTCTAGTCTGTCCTCTCTATGGATCCAGAAAGGAAGACCCTGCAGCGTGACTCAAGCTGATCCCATCTTCCTCAAGGTCATATTTCATTCCCACTGCTCATTGTTTCACCTCAACTCATTCCTTTGTTAACTGTGTATTTTTGTATACCAGAGGAACCATTACCTGTATCCCCACCTACAGGTCGCATCTGGAACACGCATCTGGACAAGCAGAATCCAGATAAAGGGATGGCAGCATGGAGGAGGATTCAGGTACTGTGAAATTTCTGGAGCTTTCACCACTGCTCCTGAGGAAATACAGGAATGATACTCTGCTAACACTGCATGCTCAAAAGCCTTGGAGAAGAGAGTAAATACTACACAGTTCCTCCTGTCAGTAGATCTGACTTTTCATTGCTTTGAGTAGCACACACATCCTTCAACTTATGACGGTTGACATACATCTACTATGTATAAACAGTTTCTTTCCTCACATGTTCATTACCCATCCATCCTCTTGTGCCTTGCACCAAAGATCTTGTGCCTTACAAGGGTCACAAGTATTCCAGATTAGCCTCACTGGCAGTGGCTAAAGCCTAAAAATACCTTGTCATACACATCAGCTGATACATGTTCCAAACCCGTAGTGCAAAAGAAAAATGAAAAAAAAATGGAAAAAAAAAAAAGTATCACTATTTTTAGTGCCAACTTTTGATTTCTTTTCCTAAATATGATTGCAAAAGAACTAGTCCTAAATTACAGCAGCCACCTCCCATCTTAAACAACTTATTTGTTTAAGAAAACATGACTTGCAGTAATTAAGATGCCAGGAAAACCCAGGAACTGAGGACCTAATGTGGCAAAAAAAGCAGAAAAATGCTTGTGAACTCAGAGGTTCCTCTGGTGCAAGTAAGGGATGGTGACATGAAAACCACTTTCACTCACATCACGACACAATCTATTCTGATCCAACACACATGAAGGCCAAAATCTTGTACCAGTTTAAAAAGAAGCAGAATAATTTTCCTGATCCAGCACTACACTACTGAGGTACCTGGTAGAGTTATGCCAGAGCAGTAAAGCTTGGGCATAGGTAGGAATGTTAATATTTAACTTTCTAAAACTAAAATAAACATTTTTTTAGCCTCTTGTTGAATCTTTCTGATAGAAATGTCTATAATACCATATATCTAGTACTCATAAATCTTAGATATTGGAGAAGCAAAGTAGGGCAAGTAATAAAATACATGCCTTTGTAAATTGAGGGATAAAATAAAATTAGCTGCGAAAAGCTCTGAATGACTGGGGATAATTACTATGTTCACCAGCTTGTAATTTGTGGACGGTGATGAGGCCATTCCTTCCATGGCATCACCAGGTAAAATGCATCCCTTGCTAGCTAGTCATGCAAGTTGGAAGAACTCTAAAGATTTCACAATTGTAAAATTAAATCTCCAATATTTGCATAGTAAGGACACACATGCCTGCAAGGGGCAAACCTGAGATTTCCTTTAGGCTAACTTGTTGACTCTGCCCTCCTGCACATTCTCCCAGGTCAGTTAGTTGACAGAAGACAAAACTTTTAATGAAGAATATTATCTGATACATATTGCAATTTCTCAAAACAGTTAATCCTACACCTTTACATCACAGGAACATAAGAATTCCATACTCCACTGGAAGTGTAAGCAGAAGCTATATGCAGTTGAATACAAGATTATGTGAAATCAGTCCTTTCAATCTCACGTTTTCTATGGGGTTTTCCACTATTTTTTTTTTCTTGTTTCTTTTGCACAAGTTTTAAGTCGTCTCAAGTACTGTGCCGGTGCTTAACAGAATAATATATCTTGGCTCCTGTGCATTATCACTTTCTTTAGTCTCTCTTTTTCCTACATATCCTGCATCTTACTTCTTCAGAACTTTTGTCTTTGTTCTTCCTATTCTTGCATCTCATTTATTTTATTACATTATTTCTCTTTCAATTTTCATTTTTCAGCAGAGGGAGAAAAAAGTTTGCAAGAACTTTAGTTTTACATGTACTACTGCTATTTTAGGGATGCTTTAGAAAAAAATCCTCTGAATTGATGAAGATTTTTGTGAACCTCTGTTCTCTCTGCGGGAACGTTTTTATGTCCTGTCATCATAATGTTGCATAATCAGCCATCAGAGAACATCACGTGGACCTGGATGAATTCTGCCTGCAGCGGTGGGCTGCACAGAGGGCTCAGACTGATGGTACCGCGCTCATCACATGTCTTTTCTATCTGACAATCTAGAAGAATCTTGTGGGAATTCACTTTCCCACAGAAACAGGGTATCGTTAACGTCAGAACAGGAACATTTCTCCAAGAAAAATCTGGAGAAGGCTCAGATAAAAGACATGGCAACAATTTATAATGTATCCAGATGAAGATGCTTTTCTTCCCATTCTGTTATATTACTATGGCTGAGCCTTTCTCTCCCCAGCACGTATTGACAGCTCGCCTCCCAATTTACTCCATTCCAAACATACCAGTAACAAACCAGAACTGGACCTGGCAGCCTGTTAGCACAGCACTCACACAGAAGCTTAAAATGTCAACTATATTCAGCAGTGTAAGGAGCAGTGGCTTTTCACAGAAATGACTCTGTTGGAAAAGATTTAAGGAAACCTACCGGAACAACAAAGGAGATCTTTGTCTACAGCCTAATCAGCTTAATTACAGTACTGCAGGGCTGCTTTATCCTGCTGACTGGCAGGTGATCAGACATGTCAGAATATGCCACTCCCTATCATGGTCCTCAGTATATCAGAGCATAACTGTTCTCTCACTGCTGAATGGAGAAGACCCACAAAGTAGGCTGGGCGGGAGATGGTACAGTACGTGTTCCTTTACCTGCTGCTCAAACAGCCTCTGCTCACTGCATGCACCCTCCAGGAACCCTCACATAAGACACATGAGAACATAATGTTCTCAAAAAAAGGCAAAATGATAGTTGCACCACATTGCCCAAGCTACAGCTGGCTGGATTATTTTTTGATAGAAGGGGAAGAACTTTGTTCATATTCTTCTTTCAGTCTCCATAAGCTCCAACAGCCTCTCCAGTCCCTACCTGTGGTCCAGTACCTAGAAGGTGCAATGTGAAAATCCCTCTCAGAGAAGGCTTGCCTCATCTTCATAAAGAACTGAGATACAAAGTGCATTTATAGGCATTCGAATGTACGTGTGAAGGTAGGACCCGGTTCAAAGTCAGTCTATTGCTTCTTTCCATTTCAGTTGATCAGGACTGTGTAGTACAGGTTACCTTCAGGATGTGGAAAAACATACATAGCCATGCTAATAAAATGACAATCCTAATGGCATTGAGCACAAATTTCAGGTTTTTTTTGCTTTTTTATTGGGTGATTATGCAAGTTAATGTAAAAAACGAACAAATGAACAAAAAGTGGTTTTCTCCCCCTTGCTAACAAATAAAGTCTTTTTTTTTTCTCTTTACCCATCCCCTCTAAAAATAATTTCTCTGGATTCTGTCTTTCTTAAGTTAGGACAAGAGAAATGCATTATTTTCAAAATTTCTTACAATCCCAAAAGCTGTTGGTTCTCACATATAAGACTAAGTAAAAAAGACTGCATTCATTTGACAGTTTGTCACTGGAGTAGAAACTAGCCAGAGTTAACAGCTAACACAAAGTAGGCATTAACAGTCCAATGACAGACAGAAATTATTGGAAAAGCCTGAATTTCTTATTTTTAGAAGTTAATAAGCAATATTTCCCATTTTCTTTAACAATTACCACAGTATGAGATTTGCTTTTGCTATATATACTATTTTCACCAATTCCAATGAAAACCACATCAAACATTGCAGTAAGGTGATTAGTTTGGGAGAAAACATCCTGTTTTGGCAAAAGTCACAGTAATTTTTACTTTGCTGAAACTGTCGTGTGACTCCTTTCTATCTCATCAGGGACTCTGAGATCTCCCAACACTGAAAACTCAGTAAATACATATATTAGACTTCCCTGCATCCAATATGAGGTAAGCAAGTAGGCTGTTTTAAAATACAATCTGGCTTTCTGTTTCAAACAGGGACACAAAGGAAGATACCATTCCAGCCACTTACAATAAAAGCAACACATGAAGGAGTATATTCTCAGTACTTAACAAACTTTTCATCTTCTGGCTATATTTAGAGATACTGGACAGAACAAAGAAATTAGAACCTTAATTTTATCAGATTCTATTAGCTCCCTAGCCTTTGTATCTTGAGGGTTAAAGTCAAATAAAAGTGAGGTTTACCTCATCTCAATAAAAATGTGCAACAAACGGGCCTGGTATCTTTGCATTTCAAGATTTAGCAGGTTTGGCACCTACAGCATTTCCCATCCTCCACAACCAGTTGAAGAGTAACTTGAAACATATTCCTGCTGTGAGAGAAAAATAAGTGTAATACTTTGGTTTTCTGGCTACTTCATTCCTCAGAGTCCAGTATTCACTGCGTAGTTCCACAGTGTCAATATTCCACATTAGATCACTAGTTAATTTGAAGGTTTTTTTCCTGTTTTGTGTAATCCCTGAATTTTTTTCTGCTGCTGTCATCCTGAATCCTCAGAGCTGTACAAAAACCTGCTGGAATGAGCAAAAAAGAAACCCCTAGCTTAACACATTTCACAAGGCAAAAAATCCATCACTGCTGAAATAACATCCCTCCTTCAAAACCCTATTAGGCTTCTTGTCACAATTCCCATACCATTGACAGGTCTAACTGTGCGCAAGGGTCAGATTTAGACTCAAACTTTAAATAAATTCTGCATAAGTAAAAAGAGCTACCTGCACAGACACTGTTGGCAATTGAAGGTGACAAATTATCTCTGCAAAAAGAAGTAGCTTGAGGTCAGAATCTTATCACTGCAAAAATAATCATCACAGTTTTGCTCCTCAACAGCAAAATTGCTCATTTCTATGCCTACTCCTTGTCAAGATAGTTTATACATTTTAAAAAATTCTACGAATTTCAACACAAACCTTCTAATTCTGTGATGTTTATGTTAGATATTACCCTTTCCAGCCTGTGTCACATCTTCTTTTTTTAAGAGCAAAAGGATGCAAACTGATTTTAAATGGAGCATTGTTGGAAACAAAGTATTTTGAGTGTCAGTTTTTCCCTACAAATCTGAAATACAACTTAAAGGTACAGTGAGGCACCAAAACATAATGCTATGTTGCATTAGAAGATTAGATTTTTTATGTTTAAAATACTTAGAAACAGTAAAAATTATTTAGCAAGGAAATGTATCTTAACTGCAAGTATCATAGAGTCTATAGGTGTAAGGGAGATTGATGCAGAAAAGCCCACTGGTAATTGACCTTTTGTAATGGCAGACAGGAACAAACACTGGAAAAGCAGATGTGAAGAACTACAAAGATGTAGATTGCTGTGGTGGCTGATCCCACCTGGCAGCCAAGTACCCACCCAGCAGCTCGATCCCTCGGCCCCACACAAGGCGTGGGAGAAAACAGGAAGAAAAAGAATGAGAAAAACTGTGGGTAGAAATACAGGGAAATCAGTAACCAAGTTCTGTTGCAAGCAAAATAGCCTCAATTTGGGGATTTACTGTCATTTAGCATAAATATTTCATTAATGATTCATGTATTGGGAAACAAACAAGCAAAATACTTGTACATTTAGGAAAGAAACCTCCTCTTTCTCTTCCCAGCCTCAGCTTCACTCCAGACCTCTCTCCTTCCACTATACATTTAGGGAAGAAACCTCCCCTCTCTCTTCCCAGCCTCAGCTTCACTCCAGACCCCTCTCCTTCTGCTTCTTGGTCTCCACTCCTGGTGCTATCACCACAGGTTGCACTCAGTCCCTTTGGTGAAGTGATGGGCAATGTAGGAGAGGTCAGGGCATAGCAGTTTGTCTCAGTCACTCTCTGCTTTCCATTGCTCCTTCCTTCTTTCTCCTGCTCCAGTATGGTCCTGCCCAGGCTACAGTCCCTTCTGGGGTGCACCTGCTCCAGCATGGGCTCATCTACGGGCCATGGTACCTTTGCTGTGGAGCACCTCCTCCTGCTCTGGCTTTCTCTTCCCTTTGGTTCCTCTTCCTTCTCTCCTTATTTTTGCCCTTTCTTAAATACATTTTTGCAGAGGTGTCGCCTTGTTGGCTGCTGGACTCAGCTGTGTCCTGTGGTGGGTCCATCACAGAGTTGGCTGGGACCTGTTGTGTTGAGCACAGGGTAGCTCCTGGCCTCTTCTCACAGAGACCATTCCTGAAGCCCCCCCTCTACCAAAACCTTGGCATGGACACCTGTTACAACTGCAAAGAGTAAGAACCAGATGAATGATTTAAAGCATTGGAATAAGGCTCTTGTAATTTCAGATAGGAATCATGGAGGGTAGTTTTAAAGCACATGTTGCATTCTCAACAATGTAAAATATTTACCTCAGCAAAACCAATGCAATAGGAAGATCTTATAAGAATTAATAAAAATAGTTAAATGAGAAAAATAAGGTAAGTGTGCATGTCCTAAAAGTTTCCAAAACAAGCACTGATGTGAGACATACACAAAACTGCAGTTTGGCCCAGTCTTATTCCCGCACACATGGCAACACATCTACTGTTTTTAAACAGAACAAAACTGGATCTTCAGTATTTAAAGAAAGGCAGGGGTGGGAAGCTTGCACTGGCAGTGCCACATCCCTTAAAAGAAAAAAAAAAAAAAAAGTCATAAAATTCAGCATCCGATAGACTTGGGAGTATTTCCAAAAAGGAAGTTATTAATCTGCAACCAATTGCTTGTCTAAACTAGTATAATCTTAAAACATCTGGACTTCCCAGAAAGCACTGATGAAATTAGAATCACTAATTGTATTGATATTTAACAGGAGAACAATAGTTTTCTCTGAAAATATGATTTCTGAAAGTTTTTCCACTTAGATTTCTACCAATAATATTTGTTAAAAACAAAACAAAACAAAACAAAAACAAAAGGAGAGATGTTACATAATTTGCTATTTCATCATTAAAACCTTCCTATGTAGTGCTGTCTCGACTTTATACTTGTTTTGTTTATTGCATAGTTAATAGCAGAAAAAGAACTCTGAACAAATACAGTTGATGGATTTGGTCATCTGTTTCTGAGAATATGTTTAGGAAAACAGTAATTTTTTTCAGAAATAGCTTCTTAAAAAAAAGTGTTCCCAGTCAAAGTTTCTTCCCCCCCCCCATTCCAATTTTATCTTGCAGCTTCCAATTACTATGCTCACGCAGAAGGCAAGGGAAAAGCCCCACAAAGCTTTTGTTACAAATGTCTCTACACCTCATGGGGCGGATTGGCCACAAACCCTTATGCTCCCCGGGGTACTTCTTTCACTCAGCTTATTTTACTGGCTTCTTATAGAGTTCAAAGCCCATACGAGCTCCTGCCACACACACTATTTGCATACACCACAGGGTGGTGTTTTGGAGAAGATCAAAGGATGGCAAAATGTACTGGGTTTTTTAAACTCTTCTTGATATTTATTGCAAGTAAAGCGAAGAACAATTGTGGGAAACTTTTCCTGCAATAACTTAATCATCCAGTAAGTCTGATGCAGTCAAGCTGTATTCCGTTTGACACAATTTGACACAAGCTATCAAAGGCATGAAAGCAAATGTGAGAACACTCCCAAATATGGTTTGAAAATAGCAACAGAAGGTATTGAATTAGACTGAATTTATCTAGCAATAGAGCAAACTCCAGAGGATTTGAGTGGTCAGGTGATTCACATTCTTACAAACTTGAAAATAGTTTCTCCCATAAAAACAAAGTCTTAATAACACACTTGTTGCTTATCTTTCCCCTCATTCCTAAATCTTAACAATTCACCTCAGACCTGAATTACCCACTAATAACACAGTACTGCAGAACGCAAATAGGCAGCACGTTTTGGATATCAATCAGGATGCTCTTAGATCCAGTAAATCCCTCCACCCAAAGCGTGCTTCAACAGCACACAATTTTCTACGCATTTTCCCAAATGACAGAACACCTGAGGGCAGCTGTAGGAGTGCAGACAGAGGTAGAGGCAGATCCACCGCCACTTGGCATTGCATGTCCAACTGCACAACTCAGGCAGGGCCTTTCAAGGGCTTTCAAGCTAACAGAGAGATTCATGTTCTGATGAGAGACAGGCTGGGGATATGGTGGCAGGCTACAATGTACATTATAGTATGTTCTTAGTTTGTTCCTAAGCAGCCTCCTCTGTTCCTCAGGCTCCTCCTCTGCCTGGCTTGACTAACAACAATAAAACAAATACACTTTTAAAACCATGCAGCACATCTGGACTGAGCAGTACGTTTAAGAACAATGACCCAATCCCAATTTCTCACCGTGTTCAGCAGTAGGCTCTTGGAGCTTGTTTCATCACCTCTTTTCAGTGACTTCAAGGCTGAAGAGCAGCTGATATGAATATTCCCCTTACATGCAGAGTTATAACTGCATGAACAAGCAGCATCCATGCTTATTCTGAACAGGAAAATGACACCATGAAAGTACCACAGTGCCGACTCAATCGCAGGAGCACAAAGCAAGCTATAAAACACATGCAGTGACAAGCACATGTCTCTGGAGAGCTCAGAGCTGGCTACATTATGCCAGCTAGGTCTAGGCACATTGTAAAATTCCAGTTTCTTCCCACCAGTGGCAGGAGGGCTCGAGGACTTACCTCCACAATAACACCTTCTCCTTACCTTTTGCCAGCTCTACCACAAGTCCCAGCAAGGTCATCAGCTCCTTCCTAACAGCTGCATCAAATATGAGCTCAGCACAGCCTTTCTTATTCAAGGCACGCACATCTTTGTTACGACATACATGTGCTGCAAACACCAGAGAACGTAAAGCGCAGCTGGAGCACACCCATACGCAAGTTTGGCTTTGCTGAGGTAAAGGATGACAGCATAAATCTAACAACACTTTCAGCTTCTGTTTGAAGAGAAACTTCCTCTCTTGGTTAGCACTATTTATTCAGCGTGGAAGAGTCACTTAGTTTAAAAACAGGATGACTCATACTTGTTTAGAGTTTTATATTACCTGCAGTTAAGGAAGTTGTTAGGAGAAAATGTCAGGAAGCTTTAAATACTGTTCTTTGACGGTGTGATGAAGCAATAGCAATGTATTAATTTCTGAGAGCAGCTAGTCGAGCATTAAAATCAAAGTGACTCGGCTTTTCCCTTCATCATTTTATCAGTGTTATGGATTGTCTTAACATTACATCCTCAAAAATGGCACCGCAGCATTGCCATTCTACAGCAAAAACACTTAACTGTAGCTGATAGGACTACGGGGTTGACGTAATTGTGCCCAAATTACCCAAAGGACGGTTGTTTCTTAGTCCTGTCAGTATAACCAGAGCAGCACAATTTATCCACCACACACAGTGATACATTCATTAATGTCTTTTTTTCCTCTACTTAGCTTGCGTGGGTACCAAGGGCAGAAAAAGAATGTTGTATCCTACCATTCATTACCAGCCACTCTTGGTCTCTGCTGGTTTGTACTCAGCACAGTCCCAAAAACCCACAGAAGATGAGACAGACAGATCAATAAATAATTTTTTATGCCACACAGAAGTGGTCTTGCTACGGCTTACTCCAAACCTTCTTTTCCTAGCCCCTAGAAAAGAAGGGAAAGCAAAGCAAATGCTTAGCACACCCCAAAATAAATCTCTCCCCCACCCTTCATAAAAGCCAAGTAAAGACAAATTAATCAGAGGATAATTAGTTACAATTTGCACAATTTTGTCCCTATAAAACCCTTCCTAAAGATTAAAGGGACTGGAAAGGCACTATGTAAAACCTTTCTTGACTTTTTCTTCTCAGGGGAATTTTTGCAAAGCTTTCTAACAGTACTTCATGCAAGGATCTGATTATGTATTTTAATTCATTTTCTCTGTAATTAGTCTAAAAAGCTAGGTCATATGAATATTTAAGATACTTTAATTTGAGCAAATCTTCTACAGGGATATAAAATCTGTGAGTTGGAATTTGGGGCACCAAGCTCAGTACGCCTACTGGTTTAAACAGGACTAAACAACCTTGGAGGACTGGCAACTGCAAACCAGACTCTGTTCCTCTCCACCCCAGAATGCATGCATTTGCTTAAATTTGTAAAAGGTCTTAAGAGCACATTCTCAGCACAGCACTCTATGCCATGCATAAGCATATGGTCAAATGTTCACCTGTCAAGCAGCAGCAATGATTTAAAGGAGTTGCTCCTCTGCTGCTGAGATGTGGTAATTCACCACGGAGCTCTCATAATCTGTGCTAAACTAATTTGTATTCCTTTCCACTGAAACAGACCGCAAACACATCTTTCAGTAGAGGGGAATATTTCAGGAATACCTTGAACTGCTTAGTCTCAAAAGGAAACAATTTTCTAAGAGGGAAAAGAAAAGAAAAATTAAAAAAAAAAAAAAGAAGCTGGACTTCCTGAGCATATACCAACCTAGCTGGTAGGCAGCAGGTGGTCATTACACTGTGCTGGCCATCTCTTTTAGCTTCCACTTGAATCATCTACCCCATGACCAAAACAAAAATTTGCAAGACTGATTAGCCTTCCTAAACACCATGCCAGCAGCAGTGATGGCAGAGGCATGCACACCGTAGCACTGATTTTATTTAGGATTGAGAGGCAGGGTTAAGAATTTTCTCTGATTCACCGTCACAGAGAATTACATGCAGAAATCATTTTGCTTTGCTCTGGATTCCAGACACTACACTGAAAAGCTGCATGATAACTGATACAACTACCTCTTAAAAAAGAAGTATCTGTGATGGGAGTGTTTGCTTGGCGCATAGTGTAGTCAGGAGGAGTCAGGATTGCCTCAGGGTTTTTAGATCTTTTTTTTTCTTCTCAGCTTAGAGTATTTCATTATTCTAGCAAGAAGAGTGGTGTCAATATCCTAAAAGTTTACAATCTTCTGTTATTGTGTTTGGAACAAGAGATGATTGTATTACTGGCAAGTTCCATAAATCTTTTCCTTTAGGAAGATTATCTGAAATATTGGTGATATATTTTTCCTTCATCATCTTACAGTGTCATCACTATGGACTAGTGTGTTATGCTAATGGTTTTACTACATTTCTTGCTCTGCTTTAACAGAATACACTAGCCTAACACTGTACTAATGCCCTACTTGGTTTGCTATTTTAAAATTTTAATTTTTAAAAGATGATCAAAACCACATGTTCAAAAATCTTGCAAACCTACAATCTGACAGCAAGTCTTACTACTCCAAAATTTCTTAACCTAACATTCTTTTAAATGGAACTGTTTATTCCACAAATCTACTGACATCCGAAACCAAGTAATTCCAAATCATGTCCATTTTAATAAATGGATGTTAATCTGTCAGTATGATTGGCAAACGTCAAAAATAAAGAATTTTTATATGCTAAAATGCACTTAAGTCAGAAGATGGCCGATTGAAAAAGCAATGCTAGAAAGATAGAAAAAGAAAACAGAGGAAGTTTTTTTGCACCTGTGATAGAAGAGGGACAATCAACTGCAACCCAATACTAGCTGAAATGCAGATGAATCTGGAAAGCTCACAACATCTAATCCAAAATGAAATCTAATCCAAAATGAAAATCTAATCTATAAAATGAAAATATAAAGCCCAGGCTAGCAATAAGTTACATTTAAATAATATATTTCTTACAGCTCCATGCAAGCTTTAGGAGAGCAGCAGGAGCTGAGCTGAGCAGCAGGCTCAGGCACAGCTGCAGACCGTAGACTCAGAATCATAGAATCATTTAGGTTGGAAAAGACCTAAAGATTATTGAGTCCAACAGTAAACCTAACACTGTCAAGCCCACCACTAAAGTACATCCCCAAGTGTCACATTTACATGTCTTTTAAATACCTCCAGGGATAGTGACTCCACCACTGCCCTGAGCAGCCTGTTCCAATGCTTGACAACCCTTTAAGTGAAGAAATTTTTCCCAATATCCAATATAAATCTCCCTGGCGCAATTTGAGGCTGTTTCTCCTCATTGTATCATTTGTTACTTGGGAGAAGAGACCGACACCCATGTTGCTACAACCTCCTATCAGTTGTAAAGAGAACTAAGGCCTTCCCTCTGCCGCCTTTTCTCCAGGCTAAAGGACCCCCAGTTCCCTCAGCCGTTCCTCATAAGACTTGTGAATAAGCAGAGTCTTGCCAAGATCACCTCTGCTCAGCCAGGTTTTTACCATACAAGCAATATTCTTCTGTGGTGACGTGGTATGGGAGACACTCAATAGACAGGACACCAAGACTGTTTCCAACATCAAAGGCACGAATGCTATGTGGGATTTGCAGACAATTCTCTTGAAGACTGCATTTGCACAGAGTACAGGGTAGGGAGCGTGCTGCTTTGCAGGCCACCTCCTGAGCCTTATCACTGCCAGTGGTACAGATAAGTGGTACAGACAACCTAAATGAACGAAGATTGTGGAAAAAAATCTATGGATAAGCCAGGAGGTAAAGCAAGCTCAAGCACTCCTCCCATTTTGCCTCAATTCAACCTTCATCTCTTGCTGGGCCACAAGACCCTTCCTTCCCTGCTCCTTCTGGACACTCAGACAACTCTTAGTCATAGCTCCTGTGGAAAAGAAGTTTACCACACAGCCTTTCTCTCATCGAGTTGGAAGTTCATACACTGTTTTGTTTGCTGAGACACTTCTCTAGTCTCTGCAAAGCACAACTCGTAGATCCATCTGCATACTTTTCCATCTCCACTCCACAGCCTGTCTCACACCAACACGCTACTCACCATCACAAGTCTACGGCAGGCTATAAAAAGCTGCGCGAGGCACTGATGGCAGGCAGGCAGCAGTCCCGCAGCACATTCTGGCAACCATCAAGCAGATGTGGCTTCAGAAAATGTGCTGCCTGCATTAGGTCCTGAGCTTTGGGGAGCTTCATATCTCAGGGAAGACACAGAATAAGAATTAATTTATTTCTAATTTAAAGTTTTAAATTATAAAATACATTGTGCTCACTTTCCTAATGCAGCTGGGAATGTATCCTTGTCTCCATGCTGTAGATTTCCTTCTTGGTAATCTTCTGTGATGATTTCATAGAGTCATGCATTGGGTAAAGTCGAATTTGTCCAGAAGGATAAAGATGTTTTGTCCAAAACAATAAAATAAGTGTCTGGCTCATAAATACTGTTTTATGTGCTGTTTCATCTGCTGCTCAGCTACCGGTCGAGTTCGCATAGTTTATTTATTATTAAGTGGAGCTCAGGCTTTCTAACATTTTCCAAGACTGGCAATATCTTCTTTAAGCATTTTATAACAATGATGGAAAGAAAACAAAGAAGTGGACACGGAGTGGGGAGCTGTGTCCCTCATGTGTGACACTAATACTGGAAGACAGAGTCAGGCCACAAGGACAGAGGACGCAGGAACAGAAACCATTGTATACTATTTGGGTGTCCACATTCAGCACACTGCTGGCTTCACCTCCTGGCTCAATCTTCACTCACATTCACCGATTTTCTGTGTTACTTCTGTACAGACTTTTTACAAAGAATACGCCTCTGATCAAAAGCACTGAGTGACCATTTCATATTTAACACTGTGACCCCTTTGAGAGAAATGACTGAATGCACTTATAGCTTTACATGTTGGATGTACAGGTTTAGGATCAGTATAAAAGCCTCCCTCCATCATTACAAAGGCATTTGAAATTGTCTTTATACACAAACAAGGCATGCAGACAAAATATAGCAGAATTTTCCAATATTTACTTTGGGCACTAATATATCAACTCTTACACATGCAATAATCAATCTCTTGCTATAAATTAAGCAGAATAAGGAAAAAAAATACAACTTCATCTGATTTTAGCTTTCCTTCTTTCCTTTGTCTAGTTAAATTCACTAATTAAATGTAGTTAAAATAAAGAAAAGCATGGAAGACAGTCACGGAAATTTTCAGAGCCCAACTTTGTAAAACAGCTGTAAAACAGCTACAAATGTAAAGGTTCAGTAAGAACTGAAAAATAAAGGCAAAAATTTTGTTGAAACATCATTTTACTCTAGCAATCTGAATGTGTGTGAAAAAAAAATAATACAAAAGCTATTCAGATACATGAAATAAGTGAAATTTTACCAAAATGTCATTACATAAATTATAATACGCATTCCACCTTTAAAGCAGTAAAGAAAAGCCCTTAAAGACTAAGTATTTCTGAGCATTTATCTCTACCAGGGGTCTGATCCAAAACTTGCCAACATTCCGCTCCCTTGACCAGAGTTGATTTAAAGGGTCTGACCCAGTGCTGCTCGGGTTAGACCCTCTCTGACACACCAAGGAAAACACCTCACTGGAAATCAGAAGGTAACAATCATCTCACTTTTCTCTTGATTCTCTTCTGCAGTTGTGCAACTAAAGTCTTGGGAAGTTCTTCTTTGAGAAATAATGATATTTTCAAAATATCTCTTCAGCCCAAGTGTTTTCTGTAATTTTGAAAAAGCTTTAACTAAAAAAACAAACCAAAAAACATTTTAAAGCAGAGGATATACCAGTTCAGAATAGTGATATTTTCAGTGCTTCAACAGAAGAATAAAACTGTGCTATAAAAAAGCACCTTCAGAATCATAAGATGCTCGTTTACATCTTAATACGCTTCTCAGTTCTGACAATTTTCCTTCTCACCACATTAAATCAGAGGCTAACTGGCATTAGTAACTTTAGAAACAGCAATTCCTTCAACTCCCACATTACCTGGCACATGGTGAATGCTGGTAATTTCAAACATTTACAAGAGCACATTACATCTGCTTTACTGCTTGCTACTCTCTCTGTGGGATATAATTTTCGAAGAGAACACATTAAAATGTTTAGGAAGCAAGATGCAGAACAAAAGTAACTTCTAGCACTATGAAGACACATGAATAATTATCAATCCTGACGTAAAAGACATTACAGGCAGCTATCACAATCTTCTTAAAATGATCTCAAATCATTCTAAAAGATCTCTGTCTTACTTGATTGCAAACTACACACAAAGAAACTACTCATAAACACTCTTGGATATTCCACATGTGCCCATGATTTGCTGAATACCAAAAATCCTGATTTTCCTAAGTTTCGTAACAGCACATTTACACACCTTGCTGCCATGAATTCTGCAAAATCTGCGACATAAGGCACACATATTGCTGGGAGTGAGAGGAGCGTGTGCAATTTTGACTGTCCACTTGCAAAACGTTTAAATATGCTGATATCTTCAGCAGAATTGGTATTTCCAAACATTAATATGGAACAGCACTATAATTGGCAGTTTGTTATTTTGCACATCCAACAGCATGCAAATAGGTATTTGTTATTACGTTTATATTTTTGATCAAGCATTTGCAGCTGAGCACTCAGAACTCCAACAGCATTTTTAATGGCTATAAAAATGCCAGTCATATCCTTCAGGAAGTCACTGCAAATCATGGTGTCAAAGAGGGCCAGCAGCAATCCTGTGCTCCTCATCACAATCAATGCCCAGGCTCATCAATATTACACGGAGCTTCCTAATTTCATGCCGAGCCTTAGAAAGTGGCAGGCAGGCAGAACCCGGCTAAGCAGATATGTCTCTAATAGAAGAACAAGAAGGATTTTCTGCCTTTTTGTTTTTGTTTTAATATTGTTTCACCTGCAGTTTACATACCCAGCAAAACTGTGACAGTAGGAGAACTGCCACAGCATCCAGAACAACTCTTTTTCTCTTCCTCAATCCTGTTCCAAAGAGTAGCCAAAAACTGGAACTTACAGGGAAAGCATAAGAAAAAGGGCAAACGTATTATCCCTCTATATTTATCCTTCTGAAAATCAGTAGCTCAGGAACAGGCTGAATAAATCAAAGATGTCTGTCATGGTTTTAGCCAAATTTACCAAAACCAGATTGACAGATGGCCTTTCCTCCCCCCAGAAAGAAAGGAGAGGAAGAGATTAAAGAGATTTAGGAGTTTAGAACGAACTAAACTACTTTAATGAAATATTAATACTAAAGTTAAAGTAAAAAGAAAATAATGAAATAGATACAGTATATACAAAACTGAATCAAGCTCCCAGGATGACGATTACGTCACCAGCAGGCTTCAGGAAAAGTCCCAGACTGGACTCAGTGATCAACAGGACCTGGATTCCAGATCTGGAGTCAAGAACGCTCGGATTAGGTCAAAGGCAGACGAACAGGAAGGATCCTCTTTGGATGCCGACCATCGAAGAAAGACGGTTGACCCTTTGATCCCCCAGCTTTTATACTGAGCATGATGTGTATGAGATGGAATACCCCAGTTGGTCAGTTTTGGGTCACCTGTCCTGTCCACTCCTCCCTACAGGTGTGACCCCTCAATGCTTTTCCACTTCTGACCCTCCAATGGGGCAAATAACAAAATTCCCTGACCTTGGTTCTTCTAGCAATAAGTGTAAGCAAGGGCCTCTCTGCAGACCATTCCTTGGGATAATCAGGTCTTATCACTGTGAGAGTGAACAGGTTTCTGAACAATGTGCTGTTAATTTTGGAGTTCAGTTAGTTAGAGGAGGCCCAGATAAAGAAGTGAAATCGTAAAACAGAAAATTGGTTCGTTTTGCCTCAAACCAGAACAATGTCATATCTGGACCACTGTGTTTGATCTCTTTTTCAACCTAGTCATGCTTTTGATCTCTGTGGGAACCTGTGGTAATTTACTTTGGCTTGAGTGAAAAAGAATTCCCTCTGTTTCTGTGTCTGACCCCAGTAATGTGGTTAGCATAACCAACACCATTTTCCAAGACAAGCAGCTGTAACATGTCAGCGTGCTGATCACGCATCACCCCCTTCTCTCTTCCCCTTTTCAACACTGTGGTTGTCACCAGGATGTGATGAACCCCGTTATAGAACGGACAACCCCCCTGTCAGCATTTGCGACATGGTGTTTGCCCACCAAGCACTATCACCAGGATGTGGTGACACCCATTTTGGGAACAGGGAAGTGTACCAGCCTGTGAGATATTGCTTACAAAATCAAGGAGCTGCAAGTTGGAAGTGGGACACAGATGGGAATTGCTGCTGGATGGCAAACCTGTGATCCCCCAGCGGTCAGGGACAACCCCACCATTGCCCGCTTTCTTTGAGACTGAGAGACTCATGGAGTTTTATGTAAAGTCTGATTCTATGCTATAGTTATTGTATCACACACTGATTATTAAGAATTTGAACCAACCTTCCGAGGGCCCAGGTAACTAAAAACTGTAGATAGCAAAAAAGCTATATTAATTACTAGAAATTCTGTTTAACTGAAAGCAATGATAATTGCTAGGAATACTCAGTAACATTAAACTATGCGAACTGCTAGGAATTGTAGATAACAATAACGTATGCTGATTATTAAAATTATTATTAATGATTACTAGTGTAATAATAACACTCTAACTACAACTACAACCCTGTGGCCAGTCCTCATTCTGCCGAGGATCCCTAAAAGAACCCGTGTGTCCCTGTAGTGTTCAGAGACAATTTCAAATCTATTGACAGCTAAATCTAATGGATGCTCTACAGACATTATGTATGTATGTGTGGATATATAGATGTATATGTACATATATTTTCAAACTGAAGAGTCCTTGCTTACTGTCTCCTCAAACAGAGGAGGCATCATACCTGTGAGCAGCTTTGCCTCCCTTCTCTGCCTGTTTCTGGTAAACACTGATTAAACAAACAAAACTTTAATGCCAAATTTTTGCTATGTACAGCAACCATCCATCCCCATTGGTAATCACTTGCCAAAGCAAACATGAAAAACTGCTTGGAAGTCTTCCACAACAGCACAGACAGTTGAAGCTGGCAGTGTACCAACTTTTCAGGTTTGTATCTTTGCTGAATTGCTGATGCAGTTGAAATGGCTTAGAAAACAAGTCAAAGTAGTTTCCCTTGTTATAATACTTCCACAAGTGGCCTTCCATGCCTGGGGAACCACTGCTTTAGGGTACTCCTTATTTTAAGTAAGCAGAATGAATTTTAGAAATGCAAAGAACTGAGTACTTTGAACATAAAGCTGCCTTTGGGAAGCATCATTTGAAATAAAAATGTTAACCTTAAGTTTCACAGTAAAAATTGTTATTAAAACTTTGAGTTCCAGCATTGGTAACAATTATGCATTCTGGAGTCTTCTGCAGTGCTCAAGCAGAAACCTAGGGTGGATCTGTCTGCTCATTAGCAAACCACTACAGTGGGACTTACACAGTGTAAGAGTGCCTAAAGTCTTACATTTTCTTCTTGAAAGAGACATTTCTGTCACCATGGAACACATGATTTGCCCTTTCCAGGATACGATAGAGTGTTTTCCCTTCAGCTCTAAAATGGTTGTCCAAATTATTCATTTTGCAAGGTTAGGTGGATTGGCAGACATCTTATTTATTGCTCCTTTTTTCCCCCAGTGTTTCTGGGCATAACAAAGGGAAATAACAACCCCAAGAGGTGTGTGACAAGCCATCAACACACCACAGACCAAACAAAATCTGTAGTGAACTCTAGGGAGTAGTTCCATCACCACCTTTCCCTTCTGCAAACACTAAGAAACATGCATCTATTTTGTTTTAAAGCCTAATTTAAGGCACAGCCTCTCACTATATCTAAGCAGGCAGGTTGAGGAGAACTTCAAACCTCCATGGTGCTCTCTATTTGGGGACTGAGCCATAAAGCAATGCCATCACCAAGACTTTGGTTACCTGAGAAGGAGACAAAACCATGTGGGTAAGAAGGAACAGTGGTGTCTTGGGTCCTCATTTGGGACAATGGGGGAGCTTGGAAAGTGAACACAAGAACCACTCAATCTAGAAGCATCTGTCATAGTGTAAGTTTGCCAATATAGGCTAAAATCTGTAATACAGTGCTCAGCAAACTCACTGCCAGACTTTCCCACTACTCTGCCCAAAAGAAATACACGATCCAGACACAAGTTTAAAAATTCATTTTCAAATAAACTGAGCACTTATGGACACTGATCGCATGTAGGAAGGACACATTGCCCCATATTTCAATAAAACATGAAAAAGGAGCTTCAACCATAGGACAGGCCCCATTTAGCTGCATGGACAGTGCTCCCAGCCAGGCATCTCTGGGGGCAGTTTATGCTCTTGCCCATTTGAGAAGTGCCAGTACCTCAGATCTTGGAAAAAGATGCAATGTGACATTAATTGACAGAATCGGCCTTTAAAAGACAATTCACAGGTTTTAGAGAAAAGGAAGACACACAGAATGTCTTGCACTCAAAGAGTCCTCTCTTCCTTCAAAATTAACTGTCATCATGGAAAGGAACCTCAGACTTTGGCCACTAGACAAAAGAATATTAGATCATTTATACCAAGTTTCTGTTTCTTTCATGAACATTCTCCACCTTTTAGGCTTGATAATACTTAATTGAAATAATCCTGTTCAAGACACTTAAAAAGAAAACTGGAACGGTAAATAAACAACAGGAATGGGCAAGATACAATGAGTGCCCAAGGCACCTCTGCTATTAGGGAACTAATTAGGTCAAAAATGCCCAGATGAACCCAGCACAGGAACCACAAGGTCCTCAGGTAAAAGCAGGCATAAGATATTAAGAGGTCAGAACTGTCATTTTAACAGCACAAATACAAAGAAATAAAACTTGAATCAACACCTCAGCAACAGAAAATCTTTCTACAAATAGTCTTCTGAACATTTAGTTTCAGCCTAAAATTGCAGGCACATTGAGAATTTAATTCTGTTAATATTAAGGGACTTAAGAACCTCAGATTCCCCTTTCAATCTTTGGAGGAGGGCGGGAGGGGAAAAGAAATATGCAAAAAGTACAACCAAACAAACCCAGAATAAAAGAGGAAATGAGAAATATACTGAGATCACTGCAAATTGAAGTAAAACCCCATTCATTTCTGAAGGGCAGGAGTTCTGAGGAGTGCAAGGAATCTATTAGGGACTTGTTATCACAGATGAGTTTGCATGAATCATGCTTAGTTGCTAAGGAAAGCACAACAGTACAAAGTTCCAACATATGTCAGGAAGACCTTGGAAGCAGAGAGCCCATCAGTTTCGTATCATTGTCAACCTGTTACTGTGTCTGCCCAAGTGTGTTTGAGACCTAACTCAACAGCCGATGTCTAACTTGTGTAGTGCACTCTGGGACCTGCTCAGAACAGCCCAAAGAAAACAAGAAAAGAGGGCCTTTCAGGCTGCTGCCACCAAGAAGCTGTAAGAACCATAATATCTCTGTATAAATCACGTCAAGTCTGTTGAAGCATATCCAGACAGCTTAGCCTGCATGATCACACTGTGTTCCCTAGTGCTCTTATACTGCATACCATAATAGAAGTCCCTGACACTAGCCAGGCACACTGCTCTTTCTTATGTACCTAACACAGCATCATGCCAGATCAGGNGCCCTTTCCAGGATACGATAGAGTGTTTTCCCTTCAGCTCTAAAATGGTTGTCCAAATTATTCATTTTGCAAGGTTAGGTGGATTGGCAGACATCTTATTTATTGCTCCTTTTTTCCCCCAGTGTTTCTGGGCATAACAAAGGGAAATAACAACCCCAAGAGGTGTGTGACAAGCCATCAACACACCACAGACCAAACAAAATCTGTAGTGAACTCTAGGGAGTAGTTCCATCACCACCTTTCCCTTCTGCAAACACTAAGAAACATGCATCTATTTTGTTTTAAAGCCTAATTTAAGGCACAGCCTCTCACTATATCTAAGCAGGCAGGTTGAGGAGAACTTCAAACCTCCATGGTGCTCTCTATTTGGGGACTGAGCCATAAAGCAATGCCATCACCAAGACTTTGGTTACCTGAGAAGGAGACAAAACCATGTGGGTAAGAAGGAACAGTGGTGTCTTGGGTCCTCATTTGGGACAATGGGGGAGCTTGGAAAGTGAACACAAGAACCACTCAATCTAGAAGCATCTGTCATAGTGTAAGTTTGCCAATATAGGCTAAAATCTGTAATACAGCGCTCAGCAAACTCACTGCCAGACTTTCCCACTACTCTGCCCAAAAGAAATACACGATCCAGACACAAGTTTAAAAATTCATTTTCAAATAAACTGAGCACTTATGGACACTGATCGCATGTAGGAAGGACACATTGCCCCATATTTCAATAAAACATGAAAAAGGAGCTTCAACCATAGGACAGGCCCCATTTAGCTGCATGGACAGTGCTCCCAGCCAGGCATCTCTGGGGGCAGTTTATGCTCTTGCCCATTTGAGAAGTGCCAGTACCTCAGATCTTGGAAAAAGATGCAACGTGACATTAATTGACAGAATCGGCCTTTAAAAGACAGTTCACAGGTTTTAGAGAAAAGGAAGACACACAGAATGTCTTGCACTCAAAGAGTCCTCTCTTCCTTCAAAATTAACTGTCATCATGGAAAGGAACCTCAGACTTTGGCCACTAGACAAAAGAATATTAGATCATTTATACCAAGTTTCTGTTTCTTTCATGAACATTCTCCACCTTTTAGGCTTGATAATACTTAATTGAAATAATCCTGTTCAAGACACTTAAAAAGAAAACTGGAACGGTAAATAAACAACAGGAATGGGCAAGATACAATGAGTGCCCAAGGCACCTCTGCTATTAGGGAACTAATTAGGTCAAAAATGCCCAGATGAACCCAGCACAGGAACCACAAGGTCCTCAGGTAAAAGCAGGCATAAGATATTAAGAGGTCAGAACTGTCATTTTAACAGCACAAATACAAAGAAATAAAACTTGAATCAACACCTCAGCAACAGAAAATCTTTCTACAAATAGTCTTCTGAACATTTAGTTTCAGCCTAAAATTGCAGGCACATTGAGAATTTAATTCTGTTAATATTAAGGGACTTAAGAACCTCAGATTCCCCTTTCAATCTTTGGAGGAGGGCGGGAGGGGAAAAGAAATATGCAAAAAGTACAACCAAACAAACCCAGAATAAAAGAGGAAATGAGAAATATACTGAGATCACTGCAAATTGAAGTAAAACCCCATTCATTTCTGAAGGGCAGGAGTTCTGAGGAGTGCAAGGAATCTATTAGGGACTTGTTATCACAGATGAGTTTGCATGAATCATGCTTAGTTGCTAAGGAAAGCACAACAGTACAAAGTTCCAACATATGTCAGGAAGACCTTGGAAGCAGAGAGCCCATCAGTTTCGTATCATTGTCAACCTGTTACTGTGTCTGCCCAAGTGTGTTTGAGACCTAACTCAACAGCCGATGTCTAACTTGTGTAGTGCACTCTGGGACCTGCTCAGAACAGCCCAAAGAAAACAAGAAAAGAGGGCCTTTCAGGCTGCTGCCACCAAGAAGCTGTAAGAACCATAATATCTCTGTATAAATCACGTCAAGTCTGTTGAAGCATATCCAGACAGCTTAGCCTGCATGATCACACTGTGTTCCCTAGTGCTCTTATACTGCATACCATAATAGAAGTCCCTGACACTAGCCAGGCACACTGCTCTTTCTTATGTACCTAACACAGCATCATGCCAGATCAGGTGTGACAGCTGCCTGCATCTGCTGGGAAGGAGGCAATTTTGGCATGGGAATCTTCACCTGCGCTCCTCTGCCTATTGGTAGCAACCCCAAGAGAAGAGAGTACCACCAGTAGGGCTCAGCAGATATCTGCAGGGATAGCACCAGCACCAGACACTTCTGTCCGAGTGGAAGCACTCTGACTGAAGCGGCCACCAAGGATGCTGTGACCATGAAGGGCTTCAAAAGAAACAAGTTCATGCTCCCTGAAGAAGGCTGAGGGTGGCAAGCCCTGTTAGACAGCATCTGCATCTCAGCAGGGGCCAGGGCTGCCTAGTGCTGCTGACAGGATGATGGCACCTCAGTGCATCTGCTCTCAGTACGTTCCCCCGCCCGAGCTAATGCCCCCTCTCATCCTTCCCAGCCCAGAGCAGGAGTTACAGACTGACAAGGGCAACCACAGGAAAGCAGCTGCAGAAATGCACGAATGCTCAGGGGCTCCTGCACAGGATGGCACGACCTGGGGGATGTGCAGCTCCTTGAAATCTGGGGTAGGGCATGCAGAAGGGCCCCAGTGGGCACCTTTTAGCCCAGGTAACCTTTCAAGGATGATGCTGAAGCACAGACTCCTCTTTTTCATTTCAAGGTAGGATTAAAGTGCCTCTTGTGTTAAAAAATACAATACCATATAACAACACAACAGATACATATTCCCTGCAACAGACTTCCATATTGTTTCCATGCTCTTATGTGATGGTATGTGAACAAAATTATTTTCCAATAAGATTTCACTATGAAATGTGCCACTGGATTAGTGGCAATAAGATCAAAGTAATAAGCCTTAAACAGATTTTTAACAACACTTTAAATTTGTTGATTAAGGTTGTTAGGGGATTAGAAATGAGTTTAAGTCGCTTTGGGAAAACGATCTTAATTTCTGTTTAGAAATAGATTCTGATAAATAATTACTTTCACCTCAGGAATCGTGGAAAAATCAGGCTGTTGCAAAAGTAATTTTCTTTCCTTCTTCACCTTAAAAGGGTAAAAAATAACATATTCCTGCAGCAAACATATGCTGGAAAGCCCCCCATCCCTGTGAAAAGCGTATTGTTTTCCATTTGGTGCCCAAGCACTAAATCTTCAGGAATTTCTATCCTTCCTAAGATAACTGGGTTTGTTATCAAGTCATATATGTATATATTTATAGTCTATAAAGCACAGTCAGTATACAGCTCAGTCTCTGTGAATTTGTTTAAATGTTGGGAAATTGAAGAGATAGTCACTATCTAATTTGACTTTTCCTGATTTAGGGTGATTTAATCTCTCTATTGATAGAGGAAGCCAAGGGAAATTTGACAGCAGAGTGAGGTCCCAAAAAAGGTGTTGTGTGAATGAACGCAACTCTGTGTGCTAAGCACTGTGTGATTCTCCGGATTCATATAAGCGGATGCTATGCATTGGGGATTAGGTTGCTTTTGTTAGTAATGCTCATAAATCAGAACTTTCCCCAAATGGCAACAAAATTAAAATCAGGACATGTAAGAATATCAAGTATCTGTATCTGAAAGAATAGCTTATGATAATGTTTGTATCCTTCTTGATTTTCAGTGCAATATATTCCACTGAGTTGGGAGAAGGAAGGAGGGTAGAGGAAGGCAGACAGAAAAGGAAATTAGCCATAATGGAACAAAGCAAGAACTTCTTTAATGAAATTAGCAGTCTAGAGCTAACTTGCGTACATATGCTCTGTGCATCTACATGCTGATGTGCAAATATACCTGTTTTCCTAATGCCTATACCAGTTGTATATGGATTACATGCAGGGGGAGAAAAAAACAACCAAACACATGGAGGACAACAAATGGGGTGTGTGTGTGTGTGTGTGTGTTCAGTTTGATGACTAGAATGTAATAGGATTTTGTGCTGTGGAAATAAATCCTGACTTTGATGTTACATGCAATTTTCAAAACAGCGTAATTTCTTCTAAATGCTCAGTTAAGTAACCAGAGACGATATGTATTTTATTCCCAGTCACTAAATAATTATTTAGGTTCTTGGAAGAGATACATGGGAAACCATTTCTGAACATTAAAGCCAGAGAAAACAAAGCAACAACACAATATTAGTAACTGAGAAATTTCTCACACACAATTTTTCTTTGTATAAAGCTGGAAGTATAAGATAGTCTCATTAAAGCAAATATTTTACATCAAGTCAAACCAACTGCATGGGAATATTGTTTGACCAAAGTGACTGTGTGTTCTCATTGCTTGATATGAAGATCAGCTCTGATTCACAGGCCTGACAAGTTGTATTTGCATTGGGTGTGGTGCCAAGGTTTAGGGAAGTATTTATCAGTTCTTGAGGCAACTTAAGCAATGGACCATGAAATACGGCAGTTTACTTGCAACCAATGAGACAAAGTCACAAAAAAGTTTCTAAAGATGGCCCTAAGTGGATTATCAAAATAAACAGAACACACACCATGAAGAACACAGTAGTTTTCTTTTTTTTTCTTTGTGCTGAAAATTAAACTTGGGTTAAACAAGGGTTAAAGCCTTAGTGTCGAGTCTAGATCCAAAAATTGGTGCTAGACATGGGGCTTTGTTTCATTTTTTAAAACCTCAGAAATCCCTTCCAAAACTTTTGTTGTAAAATCTTGTCTTCTTAATGCCCCCTGCAGCAAAGAAATGTTTGTGTGTGATGGGTTGATCTTGGCTGGCTGCAAGGTGCCCACCCAGCCATTCTCCCTCCTCCTCAGCAGGAAAGAAAATAAGATGGAAAAGTTTGCAATAAGGACGGAGAGATCGCTTACCAATTACCATCACAGGCAAATCAGATTCAATTTGGAGAAATTAATGTAATTTTATTGCCAATTAATAACAAATTAGGATAGTGAGAAATAAAAAAAAAACTAAAAACACCTTGCCCAACCCCTCCTCCTTACCTGGCTTGACTTCAGTCTTCACTCTTCTACCTCCTCCAGTGTTTTTTGCCTTTTCTTAAATGTGTTATCACCACAATCTTGGCTGATGGGAACAGCTGAGCCCTGTGGTGGGTCTGTTGGAGCTGGTTGGAATTGGCTGTGTCTGGCACAGGGCATCCCTGGCCCCTCTTCACAGAATCCACCCCTGCAGCCCCCACTGCCAGCATCTGGGCACTAACACCCAACACATAGTTGTAGGTTTAAGACACAAGAAAACCTGTTTTTTTTAAATCTTATTTTAAAACTTCAAGGAAAAAAAAAAGTGCAAAATCATCTTCATTTACATCTCCTCTAAGTTACTTCAAGACTTTAAATGCATCCAAAGACCTTCAGAAAGGCCTGTGAAACAGAAAACTGTCGGGAGTCATAACCACGGGCCTGGCACACCCACGGCACCTGAACTGTACAGAGAAAAGAGGAACCCTTTTAGCTTCTCTCGGTGCAAAAGGCTGGATTTTTCAGAGAAAAAGAGAGCCCTATAGGGATGTCCATGACACAAAGTTAGGGTTTGGAGGCAGGAATGGGGAAAAATGGTATCTCAGGAGGAGAAGGGGAACATTTTTCAATGACTAATGTTCTATTTTCTGTTCAGACAGCAAACTCATCTTGGACAGTTGTTATTAAAACCAGGAGCTCTTCAGAGAGTAGAGCTTTTCAGGGGTATAACATTTCACCATGTGGGTTTGGATGGTTGAAATACAAGTCCTATCTCCTTTGTGAGGTTTATTAAAAATACTGCAGTTTCACAAGTTTTACTTGCCCTCAGCAAGTCAATCTCAAGCCAAAGCATCTGACAATCCTTCCAGGATATTCATCTTTCATTAAGCACTCAAAGGCTACTGCAGGTACAGACACCTTGCCACGCACATATGAGATAGATGTATGGTAACAGAATCATAGAATCACAGAATCACAGAATTGTCAGTTAGAGGGTCCTCTAGAGATCATCTAGTCCAGCTCCCCTGCTAAAGCAGGATTGCCCATCGCACATTACTCAGGACTGCATCCAGGTGGGTCCTGAAGATCTCCAGACAAGGAGACTCCATAACCTCCCCAGTCAGCCTGTTCCAGGACTCTGTCACTCTCACCCTAAAGAAGATTTTTCCCATCTTTGAATGGGAGTTCCTGTGTTCCAGCTTGTGCCCGTTGCCCCTCCTTGCCCCCCGTTTTCTCCCCTTGAAGGGACCTTTAAAGGTGACCTAGTCCAAAACCCCTGCAATAAGAAGTAATATCTTCAACTAGAACAGGTTGCTCAGAGTCCTATCCAACCCAGCCTTCGGTGTTTCCAGGACTTGACTTGGCCATCTACCACCTCTCTGAGCATACACAATAGTCTACTTCAACTTTAATAAAAAGTTAATTCACCTTCTATATACAAAACAGTTGCAGTAAATGAATATATTTTCACTTTAAGAAAGGAGAATGCACAAATTTTTCACATACAAATAGGCTCAATGAATTGCAACCTACAGGAATACCATTTCTTATAAAGAGGCCTACAATAACTAAATACTCCTTATACATATCCAAAAGCACAGGCATTTTTTTTCCAATCACAAGGCAGACTTCTTTGCCCCACTGTTTCCAGCATTTATGCAAAGTCGCAGACAGTCCTGTCACCTCCAAAGAGGTAAAAAGTCAAAAAGCAGAACAGCCTAGGCCCATCTCTTGTCTATGCTATCATTACGTCCTCCGTGGCACTACAAGAGCCTCTCGGCTGAGCAGGAGCAGAGCTGGGCATCCATTACCTCCAAAGCCAGGAGCCTGGTTGCTGGGGACAGCAGCGAGGCCAGGGCTTGGTTCAGCCTGTGCTCCGGGGCAGCACCCAGGGAGCAAACCACAGCTCCTGCCCAGAGGAGGTATCTATGTACCGCTTCACACCTGGAACCGTAATCCCGTGAAAGGATTCAGTCCCTGCCACCGCGGCGGTGCCAGAGGCTGGGTGCAGCCCGGCCTGGGGCACGCACTCAGCAGAGGCACCGCATCACCCAGGAGAAGCCCAGCCCTTTCTGCTGCGGGTTTGGTTTTTGGTCTTTTTTATAAACACAGCTACTTGCGGCTTTTAAAACATTTTGTACACCCAGAAGCAAACGGAAGGGAAACAGTCCATCTATAATTTTAAGTGGGGTAGAAACACTCCTGCCGCAGCCTTGCCGTACACGGACGAGGCGTGCAGGGGTACCGGGAAGGCAGCCGGGTCAAGTGAGGCGAGAGGTGGCCGGTCACCGGGCGAGAGGGGCCGCTCGTCGGGCGAGCGGGGCTCCCTGGCCGCGGCCGCGCAGCGGTGCGGGGCTGCCACCTGCCGGCCGGCCCGGCGGGGAAGAGGA
>VZRU01015405.1:134142-183153 GCA_013398155.1 Pedionomus torquatus
CTTAAAAACCCCCCCCCCCCCGCCCAAGCTTTTTGTTTAGGAAATTCTAAACTTTTCATCAAAAATTACTTTACATACAGATGGATTTTTCTTTTCGTTCTGCTTTTCAAGTGAAAATGCTACCAAACTAATATTCAGATTTGACTGCCACCTGCTTATCTTTCATTTAAAAGAAAAAAAAAAACTTTAAAAAGTTCATTAAATATTTTTTATTGTATTTCTATTAAAAACTATTTTACTATTCAAACTGACTATAGACAATTCAAGGGTTCTCTCTTGTTTTCAAAATATTCAAAGGTTTTAGATGTCCACTGGCCATTACTTTTTATGTGGTTTTGAAATTAGCCTAGAACCATTCTTAACATTTTTGCCAATTTTTTTAGCACAATTTGACATCTGCAATATTTGCTGAATGAGGCTTTTAGTCCCTACTCCATTTCTGCAAATGCAATGAGTATCCTTCCTCTGTTTCAAGGATTAATTTTGCAAATGACACTTTAAGTACTCCAAGCACAATGGGAGAAGTCAAAAATAAATCCTACAAGTGCAAGAGGCCAGTGCAGATGTGCGTGAGTCTCAAAGGCATTTCATTTCCCATGCTGGCAGTATTACGTGTCCAATAAAAAAAGGCCATTAAGACCACCACAACGATAATATTAAGCTTCAACTTCTTCTCCAGCTGATAGGGCATTCCGTTTGCACCATGCAGCTATTTCATTTCATCACAATTCACTTGCATGGCTGGGAGATCTGGGCAGAAGGCAGAAATGGTTAGCCACCCACACCTTAAAGCGGATCAGCCCTTCAGCAAGGATACTGGGGGTTTCAAACAAATTCTCAGGAAACTGCAAACCTGCAAGCTGCAAATCCTCCCAACTTCCAGCTTAAGGTTTATCCCACATTGTTTCTCGTGCCAGCACTTTAGCTGCTCCTCCCCATCTTCAACCTCTCTGACAACAGAAACCAGGTTATAAAACCATAACAATCTCAGCAGAGACTGTCACCACTCCTTGGGACACAAAGCGAGCAGGACAGCTGCTCCAGCTCAGTGCCACACACAGGGAATAAGCGTTGCTGAAACTTTAAAGGCATTGGTGCACAAGCAGGCAGGGTTCCTCATCACTTTATAGCACGGTGTGATTTTGTAGCTAGTGCAGACCTGTGCCTCACAACAACGAGCAAGACACGCTGCCCCAGCAAAGGAAACAACCACCCCCTGAGCCTGCAGGGCTGCAGCCACGGGTTCACTCTTGGTACGAAATATCCAGTTCAATCTTTTGGTTTATTTTTGAATCCTTACTCACTGGGCATAAAAAGGCAGGTTTACATTTCTGTAGTTTTCTAACTAGTTTTATAATCCTCAGAAGAAATAAAGTTTCTAATGGGTTGGGCTCTTTTGGGTTTGCTGTGGGAGCTGGAGTGAGGAAAAGGGACTGCAGGCAGAGCTCAGAGCCAGGGCTCGGGACTATCAAAGATTGTCTAACAGCCACAGGCAAAAACACCCCGAAGGTCAGTGACGTTCCCCTCTCTATTTCCTGAAAGCAGATGGTGGAAGAGCTTGGAAATTAATGGCCCTGCGGCGCCCGGCTTGGCACTGGCTCCCTGCAGAGCCCATCAGCCCTCTCTGCTGACAGCCCGCTCGCAATCCGCATGGCCTCATGTGCGCCCAACAACCACCCTGCACCGAAAATCAGGGAAGATACATCACTGAATGGCACCACGTGCTTTAAGGAAACCCAATTTCTTGTTTACAGTAGTTTTTAGTGTGTAATTCTGACAAAGTAATTTTTTGGGCTACAGTCCTTCTAGGATAGGAATGAGCATATTGAATGAGGCCCAATTCAGTATTTTTCTCCAACAATCAATGTAGCAACACAGAACATTGCTGGAGAGAGACAGAGGGTAAATGGCCCCCCTTTCCTCTACCACACACACTTTAACTGTAAATCTTTACATTTAGATTCAAAAGCTAGTTCAAAAATCTCTTTCTCCTCATTAAAATGTAATAGTATTTACTGTTATCTAAAAGTATTCTTACCACCCACAGAAAAATTCAAGGCCTCTAAGGTTTTTCTTCACTGTTGTCATTGTAGTGACTTATCAATAATTAGACGCAAGAAAACTAATAAATACCAGTCAATGTTTCTTTTTTTTTTTTTTTAAAAAAAAAAGGTTTTGTTACTTCAATGTTCTTTTTTTTGTTCTCCAAGATGATGAGTTTCCAACTTGGAAAGAAACAGCCCAAAGACAGACTTGGTTATCTAAAGCCATGCCTGCCTTCTCATAAAGTTCTAGGTCCAACGTTGGGGTAAAATAAGTTAAATCTTTCTCTTTTCATATATCATTGAACTGAAACACTACCAGATTAGAATGACATTTCTGGTGATAAAGTTTATTATTTCCACTTACTCCCTGAAAACTTTGAAGGAGAAAAAAAGTAACCCTGTGGCTGAAAAATAAGCCTTGCATTGCTAAATTAAAGAAGTTCAATCTACCCAGCTCATAAGGGAAGGATGAAAGGTGAATTGTCACTGAATTTATATGATTACCTATGGAAAAAGCTTAGAGGGAAATTACTTTCCAGTCTTGCAAACAAAGGTATAAGATTCAGTAGCTGTATACAGAGCTTAGATGAACAAAAGATGAAATTTCCTGACAGTAAGAGAAATTAAACTTCAGATAACTTATCGAAGAGAAATCCAGCACAGGTGAGCAGTGTTGCAGTGGAATGCAGTACAATGCTGCCATGCCTGTGCTGCCCTTTGCACCCACTGATCTGGACACCAACCTGCAAGCCACCCCCCTGCCTCCTTAGGCCTGTCCCACTGCCAACAGTTTGTGGGGTGACCACCAGACCTGGGGCTGATGTTGGCTATCATCACCTGCCCTGATCACATGGGGATGGCTACCATGCTGGCCTCCCCATGAGCAGCCTGTCCTTTTTCCTTTCCAGCAAAGTGCCTCCCCAGTGATGCTGGACTTGTGCTTATGACCCGGTGGCAACAACTGAGCACTGCCCTTTTGCAAGGTCCCTTGAAAATGCACAGCCAACACCGCTATGCATTATTGCGACACATCTGCCTACACCAGAGACAGGGAAGAGACATTAGAAAGGTGTCACCAAGCCTGGTGACTCTCATTATCCACTGTGCCAATATAAACTGGCCTTTATGTAAAATGATGGCAAACCCCAATTTGAATAAAGGGTACATATACTGAGGAAGTTCTTTGTTTCGTACACACTGCATGTGTATTGCTATCACTGTCCCCAGGAGAGTCTTCCTCTATGGCACCCTCCGCTTACCTACCACCTTCTTTGAGAACAACCAGTCTCTGGTAAGAGTCTGCATGTGTTATCTGAGCAGATTCACATATTTTGCCCAGCATGTTGACCCAACGTTTAATGTTTCTGTATCCTCCTGCACAAAAGAGCCTCTTTATTCACCAAGTGGTAGCTGCTCTGCTTTCAGCAACAGAAAGATGCACTGAAGACAGCAGGAGTTAGGAAAGAGCAAAGCAAGGTGCCTGCACTCTCTGTTCCAGAAAATATTTTTAGTTAGAGGACAGCGAAGAGCAATATGCAGAAATTTGAGACCTACCTGTGATCTAGCTCAAAGCCTCCCAGCTCTTCTATACACAGAGTTCAGCTTTCTTGGATTTGTGACCATCTAGCAGTGCTTCTTCCGCACTCAGCCTCTCAATAGCCCACAGAATGCCTGATTTCATATTGCTGTGGGTACTTTGTACCCCACACCTGCCTTCCAGTGCTGCCATTTTTTGGAAATAAAAGCCACAAGATGCAGTAGACACTGAAAACAGGATAATATGCAAACCACAGTGTCCAGTAGAGATGGAGTATAAGGATTTTTATGACAAATACTACTGAAGAAAAATCAATATAGTGCTCAATTTTAGTTCCCTAAACACTCCCACCAAAAAAATGCAATTACAAAGAAGTCCCTGCAACAGCAAAACCTACTCCTGAGATCATGGTTAAAAATTGAGTATACTCACGGCTACCAATACACATTGGTTGATTGAAAAGCAAAACCGCAGGAAAAAAACCAACATATACTTTTTGAAACAATCCAGGCATCCGCTCTGCATGTCACTCGCAATCCACTACCAATACATCAGAGCAGTCCTCCTCTCCCCCCAGCATACAAGCTGGGTGCTCTGCAGGCCTCCCAGCAGCACTAATCACAAGGGCTCTGGCCCTCTAAAACCAAATACTAGTAAAAGAGCAAAGCCAGTCCTTAGAAAGTCTGAGAACTGCTCATGAGAAATCCCTGCATACCCATCAGGACTATTTCATGACCCTTCACAGAACAGCAGATTTGATTATGAATATCAGAGAAGAGAAGAATAGCTTTCTTTTCTTTTTTTTTTTTTTTAATGCTACAGACATAATATTTCATAAAGTTATGATTTCTGGTGTCACAAATTCCAAATTCTTTTTTAATCTCAGATTATTTGTATCATTATTAGTCATTCCATATGTGATGTATTTAAGTATGCAAGCAGCTTATCAAGGTGCAGTCTTAGTAAGCAAAATAAGTGAGAAAAATAATTTAAAAAATCCTTTTAAGTTCCCTTTTTCTTTTTATAATTTATCTGAAGAACTCTTGGTTGAGCACCTCTGTAGACACAAGCTCTGTCAAGTACCTCTCTCATTTCCCAACCTGCTGTTATAAAAACAGAAGGAGAAGAAATGATAAAAAACACCACAATCTTCAAACACAACTAGCAAGGTAACACAAATAGAGAATTTTCAGGTTAAGGCTGGTAGGACATATGGTAAATTGTATAAATACAGCTTTAACATACATCCAGAATCCTTTCCTCTGAACTTCCAGAAAAAAAAAAAAAGTAATCAAACATCTCACTGGAAAGGGCAGGATGTACAGTTTTAGGAGGTTGTTTTGTTTCTGGAAATTGTATTTAATTGAAAACTGGGTTTATCAGAGTAAAGCAGGCAAGCTTAATGGGGGAATGGCTAACTCAGCTCCATAGTACCCCCTTCCCCTGGGAGTCAGCTATCAGCATATCTGTGAGATGCTGTAAAAAACTCAGTGCCATTCCTACTGGGAGTACAACTAAAAATACCAGTCCAAATTAGCAGTGTGCAAAGGCAGTCATTAAGTACCTTAACACATTCCTGCCAGAACACACGCAGAGCCTCTACTCAAATTAATTACCATGTATCTTTCTGAAGCCCCCCACAATAATTCAAACTATTTTTAGGCTATTGCTGGCAGGAAAAAAAAAAAAAAAGAAAAAAAAAAAAAAAAAAAAGAAAAAACCCAAAAAAAAAAAAAAAAACAAACAAAAAAACCCCAAAACCCTAACATCCACTGCCTGACAGAGAAAGTACTAACCCAAGAAAAGTTCCTCTGTTCTTTCATATATTCATGGAAGAGCCATAAGTAATGTATCCACTTCAGCAGAACATCCAATATCCTTTAGAAAGGGTGTCCTATTACCAAGAGACACTATTAGAAACATAAACGATATATTGTATTCATTAAATACTTGTATTTCCTGCCACAGCTGCAGCTGCTCCTGTATCACTGCTTGTTTATATCTCCAAAAAATCCAAACCTTCATATACGACAGTAACAACATCTTTAACAGCAGGAGCCAGTGCAGGTATCTGACTCAGAATTGTGGAGGACAGCTGATGTCCTGTAATTTATGTTACTAGTGACACAGTCTCACCTTACTAGCTAGTTGGTTTTGCTTTTTTCCCCAAGCTCATTTGTGTCAAAGTGTTGCTTGCACAGGGGTGAGGCAACTTGGGCTTTTGCTAATTCAGAGGATGCTGGTGTCAGGGTGGAGGAGAAGGGAAGAGCCTTCCACTGTGACTATTGGGAAACAGCAGCAACAAAGCCAGCACTGTGACTGCAAACCTGCCACACGTTTCATATCACTTCTGTTGTGTTGCTTTTATTGCTCCTTACCTGACTGCCATAACTGCCCTTCTTTCTGGGTTTGTCAGCTCTGCCTCTGCCCCTTCCACCTAATAGACACACATCTCGAAAGCTCCAACGGTGACCATTAGTAATATTAGTAATATTGCTGTCCCCCTTTATTTCTTTTTGTTGCTTTAATGTCATTATACATCGAAACGTCATTTTCAGTGCTACTCTCAATGTCAGAGGCTGAGCTTGGCAGGCAGCAGAGCGTTCCCACCCTGCCTGTTGTGTGACAAGTGACAACTTCATGAACTCACGGCAGAGAAGTGAGCAGCAGCAAAAGCCCCCTCCTCCAGCTGGGTTGCTCTTCTGCTCTGTTGCCTGTCAGCGGCAAATACTCAGATAAAGACCACAGATTAATTCTAAAAACTCAAATAGAAATATCAAAAGCTTCAGTTCCCCTTCAAAAATAAATGAATTCAACTCTTCACTAAATCACCTCAGAGGATTCTCTGGTTCTACACATTTTAGGATAGAAGATGGCAACTGCTACAGTGTTGTGTCATTTTCTCCTTTTGTTTTCCTTCAGACCCTCTACTTGGCAACTACCTTACACTCAAGAGAGATGTGAAGAAAAGGGAAGAACCATCATACTTGTTCCCTGCTCTTTGTTTTGGAGTTTTGTGGAACAGCATCTCTTACAACACTTCTCAGGCAAATCCCTGCCAGGCTCTGACAAACAGTTTTGCTCACAGAGCCACAGGCTGGATGCTAGTGATGCCTCCTCCTTCATCCCCCAGCACCGGCTCCTTCTCTCCTCGCAGGGGCAGGCTCACCAAGGCAGGGTAAGAAGACCTTTTTCCTCCAGCAGAGGCAGGAGCAGCAGCCCTGCCAGGCTCCCAGCACAGCCCTCTACTGTTGCTCCCAGGCAGAGCAAGTGTGGCACCAAAGCTGCACACCACATATTTTAACATGTGAAACATCCTACATAAGCATTTGGGCTAATCAATCTTGTCCTGATTTAGCTACGAATTTTCACGCATAAGGGATTCTAAATCCAGGCACCCTCAGTGCAGAGACCAGTACTAAAGGCTTTGCTTCAGCTGTGGTAGAAATGCTAATCAAGATGTTGTGATATAGCTTGAGATTATGGCATTAAAACAAGGATGGAATGGTTCCTTACCCTAGCACACTATCAATAAGCTGCAATCTAATTTAAAGTGGCTTTTTTATAGTTCTTTCAGAAACATGAAAATTAGAGGGTCAACTTGCTTAATAAAATATGACAGGGGATTTTACTAAAACATTTTTCTTTTTTATATTCTTATTTGAAATAATTAGAAATTTAATTAACAATTGATGATCAGACTCAATGTCTCTGATGAAGCCATTACTATCCATGAATAAAACAGGCTTTCCCATCAGTGACCTAAGAGTACATTTAAATTAAGGCAAAACCCCTACAGACAAGATTCTCAGTGACCTTAAACTGAAGTTGTGCTTCTTTGTAACAGGGTGGTGTTGACTCCCATGAGCACTTCTGGCCTTACACCTCCTTGATATGAGTTTAGATCTCTTGCAATCTAACATTGCTTGTGAGCATCTTCTACTTTCTAGCTAAGAAAGAAACTCTAACTTTAAAAATACTTCAAAGTCATTGATTTGATTCTGAAGTTCTATCTTTACCTAGGATTGGAAGCTGCCTGTCATTTATTGCATGTACAAATCAGGATCTAAATAAAAAAAAAAAAAAATTTGATTTTAGAAAATCAGCATGACAGCAGCAGAACAATAGATGTATATAGATAAATTGTTTTGAGTTTGTCATCAAACTAACACAGACAACAATGACTCAAGTGATAATTTAACAAAATATTATACATTTTTGACCTAGTTATTCATTTCAGTAGTCTGGGATGGTGATTCAGACCAAATGAAGTCCTCCCAGCCAGAGCAATAAGTTCAACACAAACCGATAGCAAATATCTTTTTTCCAGAATATCACTGCCCCTAGGCTTTCATATCTGAATTTCTTTCTAAACGGAGTATCAATCAAACTGTAAATCTAATCTGAGATGAAGGAAAAAAAAAAAAGGTGTGGCTTCTTTCTCTGATATTCAGAATGAGAAGCTTTAACAGACAGAGGAACAATTCATTGATGCTTGTATATTATTTTGAAAAAAAGCTTGTGCTTTGATTACAAGAATTACATCACTCACTCATAAAAGCTAGCCTGCAGTTAGGAACTTAGAACATATTTTTTAATAACTGAAGTACAAAGAGGTGAGCTTGAGACTCTCAAGGCAAAGGGAGACTCAGTCAGTAAGGATATCAACAGCCACTGCTCCTTGCCCTTCACTCCCAGTATTACTGATCCACCCAGCTGGATTACTGGGATGTCTTCTCCTCTGCCCTGTTTGCACAAGGATAGGGTGCAGCAAGGGTGGCTCATCCCTGGTCTGGCTGAGGGTAGGGGTTTCACACACAGATGGCCACAATCATCTGTGCAATGTGATGAGATGCTGCCCAGTGCAATTTCCCCCCCCACCAAAAAATCCCAGGCACCACAAATATAGGTGATACCACTGGAAGAGCTCCTCCTTCCTCTACAAGAAAATTCCTGACACCTGGCATGGACTATTATACATGTCTCATCCGTCTCCACTCGAAACCAAATTACTTCATCTCTTGATTTATCATCACAGTGGCAGGAATATATCACAAGGTGCAACAGGCAAACTGGAGTAATCCTTGACTTCCCAATAGAATACCTTCTGGAAAACTGGCCTCAGGGACTACAGATATGGATCGTGACAGATTATTTTCTGGATTCATAGTCCATTTTGAAAAAGGTCTATAAAAAAAAATAAATTCCTGATTCAAATCAGGATCAGTTACCTATTTTTTTTTTTTTTTTTTTTTTTTTTAAAATAGCTTTACACCCATAAACCTCTGGCTTACCACAGTCAAGGAAGATAACCACAACCATCTTCCTTCCATGTGTATTTTGACCTAGCAGGGACATTCAATGGGCAATGGCACTGTCAAATTACTTCTGCATAAAACAACAACTACTTTCGTGACAGTCTTCTTTGGGAAGAAATATTTACTGTGTTCCTACAAAGACAATCATGAATGATGGCCACTTATAGAACGATTTCAAATACCAACTATCCACCTAACTAGCAACACTTCTTTAATCTTGGATTATTGACACTGAGGATCTTCAACTGTTTGATCTACCCAGGAGAACTTCACTTTGTGTTTTGTGACTTGGCTCAGACATCTCAGTCTGCACTGTTGCATGCCTGATGCCTTCCAAGGGAAAATAGTGTACTAGTATCATACATTTCCCTTCCTCCAGTGATTAAAAAACATATGGTTTGTCTCTTCACAGTCTGAGTGATGGTATTAAGTGGTCACCAGACCATTTCTTGCAATGCTACCACTATTTGAGTACATCATTTCCAAGTGTAAATACAAACCCCATCATTTTTGTGAAGTAGCAATAAAGCCCAGGACACTAACCATATTGATTTTTGTTGTGTTTATCTGTCTCTTTATATCTCTGCAAATCCCTAGTGATTCTGGTATCACTTTCTAACAGTGCATTTTTCCTGTTTTCCGCAGAATTAAATGTCAGCAGATGGCAACTTATGCTTTGCTGTTGCCATTCAGCAATTTAACTGCACTAAATGGGGAACAGCATCTTATTGCATAATCTTTTTGTCCTAGCTCCATGATATTTTAACATCTTTTTCTGTCATCTTACTAAGTTGAAAATCAAAAGAGTAAATGGTAAACCTGTTTTCAGCCTGTATTTCACTGCTAACCACTTAAACTGTGATTCAGCAACTTTGCAAAGCCGACATGTAAAAATAATTTAGCAATCACAAATTTAGTAAACACAGCTAACTGCCTAGATTTAAGTGTTAAGATTATGTCCAGGAAATATGAATAAACAGTCCAGTGCATTATATACTATTGCCACCAGTGTAAGCAGATCTCTGACTTTTTTCTTGTACAATGCCAACTTTTTATCTTGTGCCACCACCTCATCTGTTTAATTTGGTCTATACCTCTGATGCATGGGAACAGATATAGAGTCAGTTGAGCATCCCTGTTCACTTGAAGCTTAAATAACACAGCTCTGCTCCTTCCTATCCTTTTCAGTCCCTAAATCCATCTATACTGTATTCCCAGAGAGCCTTTAGAAATATTTTCATAAAGACTAGGAGAGCCACAGCACCCTAAAATAGGAGCCACCTTGCATCTTGTTGTCTTTTAACCACCAATTCCTCACCTTGTTCATGGGGGATGCAGACTGTTTCTGCAGGACCCTCAGGGGGCTCCAGGTCAGTGGATGTGCTGGTGGGGGGAGATGGGCTGAGATCAGCCCCAAGAGCAGGAAACAACCCACAGCTGTGGGAAGTTTGCGATTTAGGAGGTTACTGTGTGATTTAAACTGGCCTTGAGTTGTGCTGGGCTCAAAATCCCAGAATACTTTCTCCTGCACGGGAAAACACAAAGTAGCTTAAGGCTGGGCATTTCAACCTACTCAAATTTTAATCAGGGCAAAACAAGAAATGGAAGGATTGTATAGTTTTTACCCGTACCACAATAGACAGTTGCACAGTAAACTTTCGATATTTCAGTATTGCTAAGGATTTCTACCTGAAACACTACAAAAGCAGGAATGCTGTAGAATGTTCACCAGCTTGTATTACATTAATGCTAGAAGAGAGCTTGCTTTAACATGTGCTAATATACCTGATTCCGACAACTGATTAAAAGGTTTCCTTGCAGATGTACCAAATTTTCCAAATAGAAGAACAAATCCAGAGTTATTTATTAAAAATAACTGTTTGGGTTTTTTTTTAAATGGATGGGAAAAATTTAAGGACTAGTAAAATAAGTAATCAAGATAGAGTAATTCGCTTTTCCTTTTCAAGGTAAAGCAAGGAAAGAGCGAGCCTGCAACAGGGTTTGCAAAAAGCAGGTCAAGATTACTTTTTTGTCATCGAGCGACTGAAAACATTTCACGCTCACACAAGCTCCTGTATCAATTCACCTTTAGAAGAATCTGATACAAATAAACATAACTTGGCAGAAAAAACACATGCCTTTCAGCATTGTTGACTATCCTATTTACATAGGTTGTTCTAGATCTTGAGCAGCTTTAAGAATTAAGCCCACAAACTAAGCAAAGGAAATTTTTAATACTTATATGAAACCACAAACCCCAAATATCAATGTCTGCAAGTAAAACAGAAGTTTCAATGGCTAAAAATGCAAATGGCTGCTAGCAAGCTGCATGCCTTAAGACCACATCACGGCAATGTCAAATCAGAGAAAATCACGTATGCACAAAGTTGTCACCCGTCACCTTGGATATTCATTTGTATTTATTGGAGCTTCATCTCTTGTGCAATGAGTGACTCAGGCTGCTCTAGGATCCAGCATCTTTCACAGTAATGGGTTCACTGAAGCTGTAGCACTGCTCTCGGCTTCTGCACAGCAGTTGGCCTGGGGTTACAAACTGTACTGTTTATTGAGCCTCATTAAGACTGCTGTCATGTGGAATCAGTTTAGCTTGGCTTTAAGAAAATATTAGAGAATTGACTAAATGTGCAATTCCCTCTGAAGTCAGAATGCTTAGTGTGTAACATATTCCAGTGATTCTAATACATTGTATTCTATGAGTGATAAATGGTCACACACATTTGTTGGTTTAAAACCTGCCTCAAACAAAGACAGCAATTATACCAAAATAATTAGAAGTCAACTTGCAATTAATGTGACAACCTGATCATTTGTCTATGGAACAAGACCCAAATCTTGACCATGAAGGAGATGAAAATGCATAGTGTGTATCTAATATCCTCGTCATGAAACCAAAGAAGTACTTTAAATTTCATATTCAACATTCAATTCACCTGGGCTGGCCCAGAATATTTATTGAACTGTTATCTCACATACTATAAAGCAGTGATGAAGTGGGTTCTGCATGAATGCTATCTCTTCATGGCGCCATTACAACTGGTAGCCTTATTGTAGAACAAGACCTTAGCAGCTTGTGATATATTGTACAGTAATTAATATAACAAGCCTGTGATATATTATCATAGTGTTCCTGCTCCAGAAGCAGGGCTGGCTTCTGGGAGATATGGAGGAGAAAAAAACCCTTCCCCTAATATATTTGTACATTCCCTTAGAACTATTTCATATGTCCACACAGAAAGAAAGTCTTAAAAAATGAGGATGATAGAAATGGATATTTAAGCAATTGTTATAAAGACAGAACATGGGTAACAGTTTTAAGTGGCAGAGGGACAGACTTAATAGTAAGCTTTCCAAGCTATCATAAATTGTGATAAAGAACACAAGAGAAAGAATGAAGTCAAGCTAAAAGAAGGAGATAATTCCTTAACACTAACATAAATTAATAAAGAAATCATCCAGGCACTGAACCTGCTTCGCTAATATCAGCAGCAAAATTCTCAGCAATTTTGTAAGAAGACATCGAATGCAGAAAAGTTAAAAGCCCCTTTATCAAACTAGATGCCCCAGTAATTTCGTCTGGGAATTAGGCTTTTTTTTTTTTTTTTTCCCCTCAAATAATTCCTCTTTTAAACAATATTATAATGAACTTTCACCTACACAGAAAATGGGGTTCTCGCCCTTGTATAACACAAAACTGTTCAGAGCTGGGATTTAGCATTAAACTCATGTAATTTATAAACAACAGTATACTCTTATGACCAGAAAGCCCATGCAAGTGATGCACATGAAGGGAAGGTGGGAACCAAAAACAGGTATAAAGATATATTCAGTATTCTCAGGATGTAACCACTGAGAAGTGTTACCATATTCTCATAGACTAAAATCACATCCATAACTTGTCAATCCATCTTCTTCACATTTCTGTTTTGAATTCTCTTCAGGTTATGAGTTTTCACATTCTTTCCTGTACCTTCCAGGGGATTACTCTACACTATTAAAGTTCTATAGAAAGAAGATTGTCCCTCAGAAAAAAAAAATCAGACATATGAATTTCATCTTGTATATGGAATATTTGATTACTTCTACCTTTTGTATGTGAATATTTTACATCCAGGAATAAAAAGTGAGGAAGACTGTAGAGTTTCTCTGCTAGCTGGCTCACAGCAGAAAGTGCAGTAGTTTGTTTCTCCTTTTATTTTCAGTTACATTTTTTCTCTTACATAGTGAATTTAAGACTTGATACTGCATAAAGAATTAAACTCTTCCAATGTGATATTATCTTTATATTTAATCCATTAATTTTCTGACTGCTTAGATTAAGTGCTATTACAGCTCTTAGCTCTAGATCATACTCTCAAGTAATCATTGTTCACAACCATCAAATAATCAGATCGATTCAAGTATCCTTTCTGGAGCTGAAAATTTTTGTGCTTAAAAGTTCAACAAGAAAAAATAAAATTGGAACATAGAGAAAGAAGTGAGTCCAGCAGGACTTACCATCCTCCACTAACCCTGCAGGCCAGAGAGAACTGTAAGAAAATAAATGCAAGACCCTTCAGCACAACATTTGATATAATGATATCAATCTTGTCTTTTTTTCTTTTCCTGTTTGAAAGTTATGTAAATTTTCTTTTCAACTCTCTATCACTATGATCATTTCAAGTGAACAGTAATCTGATAGTCTCTTTTATAGCCTCTTTGGAATATTCTTAGAAGTCTAGGCTCTCTTTTTTTTTTGTGAAATCAAAAGTGGCTATAATTAAACTCTGAGAGTTTATAAGTCATTGATTTTTATGAAAGAAATCAAGAAGACTGGGACAATCCCACTCAGCTTCACGGTATTTGATCCAATTAGACACGCAAAAGGAACACACTAAAAAGAACCGGCAAGTTTAGGAACAAATACATGATGGAGATGGATATGCAGTAGGTAGTAATAAAGCAGCACTTAGCACTGAAAACCTGAATTCATGATTTTCATTAGCACAATGGAACATTTAACTACTATATAAAAGCAAAACAAAAATAATCAGAAAAAATCCAACCCCATTCTATTAGATGAAGTAGTTCTATGCTGAAATAAAAAAAGCAAACTCAAACCTATTTATGACCCAAAGAGGTCATATTACTGCAATAGCAATAATAGCAAAAAAAAAGGCAATAATGTCTTAATTTTTTCAGTGAATTTTTGTTCAGTTGTACATAAACACCACACAGAAATATGAATGATTATGTTTTAACTGTAGTCTATCATTATGGCAGATGAAATGCCAGCTGCTGTGACTCATTAGACCTTCACCTAATAAGCTCTGCCTTCACTGTCTAAATGGGATTTGGATGGCCCGGTGGGCTTTACCTGTGCTGTCTGCACTCTCCCCGTTGCTTGGCCATGACCTTAGAAGTAACCTTGGCAGAAGACAATGCTTTTAGAATTATAATTCCCTCTATGCCTACTTTTTTCTAGCATAAGTTGTGTATCCAGATTTAGCCCCATCCCATAAAAGTAATTAAAACACCACAAAACTCATGTAGAAATCCAGGGTGAGAACAGGGGTTCTATTATTGACAAGCTGTGAGCACCAATGAGCAGAACCCAAGGAAAGCTTCCTCCAGAATGTAGTCAGCCAGAAGTTTAATTCCCTGAGCAATGAGTTTTTTTCTGGTATTCCTTAGAAAAGACATCACCCTGTCTTAACAAAATTCTAAGCATTTCGTTACCACTGAGTCAATGTGAAGGCTTGTTTGAACTCACTAGACCTTTTGCCTTTGTGGCATCAGCTCCACAGGTTAATTATTGGGTTAAAAAAATACATATAATCCATCACCTTTTAAATTCTTTTAAATGAGTATTTTGCCTTACAATACAAAAAGTATTATGAACATTAAATTACCTTTTCTAATGTCATCCACTGCTTTGTGCATCCTTTTGCTGTTCTTCCATTTCCTGATTCAAACAAACATATCATTGTATACCCTTCTGACCTCTTCTACATTGTGAACACCAACAACTTTACCTCCTTTATACGGACACAGGTCAGCCATCTCAAACCGGCACTGAATATTAGGCACTGGCAACAAAATACTCATTGATCAGATGTACACTTTTATATATTCACAGAGCTGATCAGACAGATAGGTCTGATCTGCCAGATTAGACATACGTTGTTTTGAAAACCTGAACACTATGTAATGAACATAGAATCATAGAATCATAGAATCACAGAACGGATAGAGTTGGAAGGGACCTTAAAGATCAGCAAGTTCCAACTCCCCTGCCATGGACAGGGACACCTCCCACTAGAGCAGGTTGCTCAAAACCCCACCCAACCTGGCCTTGAACACTTCCAGGGATGGGGCTTCCACAATTTCTCTGGGCAACCTGTTTCAGTGCCTCATCATCCTCACAGTAAAGAATTTCTTCCTGATACCTAATCTAAATCCTCTCTCAGTTTAAAACCGTTCCCCTCATCCTACCACTACACTACCTGAGTGTAGTGTCCCTCTCCATCTTTCCTACATATCCTCTTTGGTTGCTGGAAGTCTGCTATAAGGTCTCCCTCTCAGCTTTCTCCAGGAGCTGAAAAATCCCAACTCTCTCAGCCTGTCTGCATAGGAGAGGTGCTCCAGCCCTCTGTTCATCTTCGTGGCCCTCCACTGGACTTGCTCCAACAGGTTCATGTCCTTCTTATGCTGGGGGCTTCAAAGCTGGACACAGTACTCCAGGTGGGGTCTCGCATCCAAATTAAAGAATTACTGTGAAGGTAATACTATCTACAGAGATAGCGTGCATGTAAATAGGCACATGTTCCCATATCATATGACAGAAAATATCACTGATATTATCCTACCTTGTTACATTTCAGTATAGGAAATTAAACCTTCACTAATAGGTGACCTATATTATAATTCTTTCTTCTGTTGTTCACATTACTGATTAAATTAAACAGCTTCTAGGAAGTGGGCAAACATGTTTCTAATGTTTATTTTTTGGCATATTATCCAATCACCTCATTCACATGGGATTTTTATTCTATCTCATGTAAAATACCACTTACTTTGAGCCATAAAACATTGTAAAGTAGAAATTAATGTGAAAATGGCTACAGATAGAAGACAAATTTAAGAATAGGAGAAACCTAACAGGAAGACTAATCTCATGCCTGTATAAAAAAAAACAGATACTGTTTCAAGAATATACATTTAAAGTTTCACTTTAGGAAAGAACAATATCGTGGAATCAAAGACAAGCACTACCTGGCTACCACGTTAGAAAACTATTTAAAGTGTCAGTGGAAGTAGATTCAGAGGCCGGGGACAGGAAGAGACCATTTTACAGAGCCTTATCCTGTCAGGTGCTAAGCAACTCTGGATGCTCCATAACTCCTGCTTTTGCTAGATAATACAGCATGAAGAAACATTTAGCAGGATGATTTCTTAAGTGTCATCCCAGATACAGGCTTGGAAATTCTAACCCTTGGAAGCACTGCATCCACTTATTACTGCCTATAACAAAACAAAGTGCAAATGTCAATCAAGAGACTTCCCTGTAAGGCTAATTAAAAAAACATTTTCTTGAGAATCAGCAGTATCACCCTGAGTCAGGCTACATTCCCACTCAAGAAATGGATGCTCAGGTGCATTTATTGGGTGAAAACAACAAACATGCTACGCAAAGAAATTCAAAGATGTTTTCTTTCAATTACTCTATCATCTTCTTTGCAGTGTTATAAATGTAGCAATGTTAGATGTAAAATTGAAACATAGAAAATTTATTAGAAAAACAAAGCTTGAGAGAATCTCCTACAAAGAGCATTATTCACCTACAAACAACAGTCATGCAACAGGAGTTCTGTTAAAGGTTTTGTTTGTGTTCCTCTATCAACTGTTTTGTATTGCACTGATATCACGTGCTACCAAGGTAACGATGATATTTGTTGTAAAATACCTTTGCTGGAGAGATACTAAGGCTGGTTTTAGAATTGTCTAAATGGAGAAGTTCCTTTCAAATAAGAGATCAATCAAAAATCTATAGAAATTATAAAGTTTTATAAATTAATAAATAATCAACATAAATCCTTTAACGTTGAACTGATCAGAGCCCCTGGGCTACAAGGAATAGAGACACAAAGAATCACAGACTGGCTTGAGATGGAAGGGACCTTTAAAGATCACATAGTCCAACCCCCCTGCCATGGGCAAAACCACTTATCCCTAAACCACATTGCTCAAAGCCCCACCCATCCCGGCTTTGAATGGTTCCAGGGATGGAGCATCCACAGTTTCTCTAGGCAACCTGGTCCAGTGTCTCACCAGCAAGATCATAAAAAAAATCATCCTTATATGCAATCTACCCTCTTCCAATTTAAAACCATTGCTCTTTGTCCTGTCACTATAGGTGCTGTTAAGTAGTCTCTCTCCATCTTCCTTCTATGCCCCCTTGACACATTGGAAGGCTGTAAAATAAGGTCCCTAGGGAGCCTTCTCTTCTCCAAGCCAAACAGTCTGCCTTTATAGCAGAGGTGCTCCAGCCCTCTGACCATCTTCACAGCCCTCCTCTGGACCTGCTCCAACAGGTCCATGTCTTTTCTGTGCTGGGGGACCCAAGAACTGAATATGGTACCTTGTGCCTGAAAAAAAAAGGAGAACTAGGCTACTGGAACTTTCAAGGTCCAACTAGTCCATACTTCCCTACAGAATACCAACTGCTGCCCTCTTTCCTAAAAGGAAAAAAAATAAATCTTACTTTTCTCTCTTTGTAAAAAAAATGCAGTTTTCTGTGAAGGGAAAGAGGAATGAGGAGAGATAGCTACGATATATACAAAATAAATTTTTGAACTACCACATTTTGAATTGTACCTCAAAAAGAATGAAAAACACAGAATTATTTAAAACAGTATTTGTTATTTTATTTTTTATTTTTTTTTAAAAAAAGCAAAAACAATATTAGGAGACACCATCTGCAAATCTTTGGAGCTGTAAGTATTGCCCTGGAACACAATATGCACTACAGCAATGTGAAGTCAGGTGACCTTCCCTCTTTGTTCTTCTTCCTTCTCTGATGACCTTCTCCTGCAGTCCACTATTCAGTTTTCCTTTTCTCATTTTTGCTTCAATTTTATTTTCTACACTGAAGTACTTCAGAAGAAGCTAAACTCACTACTATGATATAGGACACCTGGAATGTTTTCTCCATATTGAAAATAGTTTTATTTCTGTTGTGCTACCTATTTCCTTAATTTATAATCCTGACTTTGGTCATCTTAGCCACCAAAATGTTTATACATATGTAATTTCATTTTTTTTTTCTGAATTCTGCCCCTTGTTTTCATTCACTCTGTCATAGTCCTCCCACTCCTTTCACTTCTCTTTGGTTTGTCTCCTTGCTTTATTCATTCAGTCCTTTTCTTCGCTCTCACTTATTTAGCATAATTTCATAAAGAAATTTAAAAAAACAGAGAGTACACAGAACATACTAGATGTTTTCAGAAAGGAGTTATAAGAGATGATTTTATGGAAATTTCATGACAAACAGATTGAGAAGAAATGAGCATCTGCAGGTGTGTGTAATGCTGAGGTGTAAGATGCAGCTGCAGCTGAACGATGCCCTCTGTTTCTGAAGGACCCTGGGATGGACATGGCTTACAGCACTGCCCATTTTATGTCCAGCAGCCCCATGCCAGCAAGCCGCGCCATCCACGTTACAGAAAACATCTGTCATTATTTTCATCTCATAGATCACACTCTTTAGAAGCAACAGACTCTGTACAAGCACAGTGAGAGACAGAAATCTGAGCCAGAGAACTAGATTCTAGTGCATTTACCAAATACCATATTTAAAGGTGGGTATTAAATGGCTCTTTCTCCTCTATCTGCCAAACATTTAAAAAATTTCATTGAATAAAACTATCTGGCCTGAAGACCACTTTAGCTGTCAACATGTCATAAATCCAGATTAAAAACCACAGAACACCGCCCTACCTACATTTAATGAGAAAATAGGACATTATTTTACTCTTGAATGCACCAGCACAGTTTCTGCTGAAGGTAATGGACTACTCACTGTGGTAACTGCTGCTCTTCATAATTACTAACTCTGGTCACTGGGGACTTTAGACAGGGCTCCACATTTGTGAAACACCCCATATATCTCCTAATAAGTGCCATACTTACTGGCACCTTCAGGGATTGTTCATGGCCTGGGCGGGATCATGGGGCTTTGCGCAGATCATTTACCTCCCCCGTACTTTGCCTACCTGCAAAACAGAGCAGGGTTCTTCTGTGGGAAGCCCAGAATAAAGTACACTAAAAGCTTTGAGAAATCACTATTCAATGGTAACTGAATCATACATGTACCTATTCTACCTATGATTTTCAATTCCTGAATCCTACAGTTCATTTTTCTGAAGCTGAACATGCCCTTTACTGCTTTATATCCAAAACATACTCACAGAGGGCACCTCCCACCTCTTTGCTTTCCCATTTACTGAAGCAAATACTTCACTACCATAATATGTAGAAAGAAGAGGTGGGGGCATTGCCTTATTTTAAAATGGCATTACAAATATAACTCTACATTTCAGCAGGAAAAAAACCACACACGCTGCACTGCACAAATGTTAGCATACATGTCATTTAAAGGAGTTGATCCCAAATACTTGACAGTAGGAATGAGATTTTTATTAAGAAATCATCTAGGTAATGCAACTTTTATTTTTTATACATCCTTGTATCGCTGCTTTCACTAAAATGCAATGCTTTAAAATTAAAAAGGGCTCAGCTCCTCCTCTCTCAGAAGACATGTAGAGATCCCACTGGAGAGGGAGCAGCAGGGCCTGGAACTGAGTGATAATAGACTTGGTTCTGATCTGTCTTCAGCTGAGATTAAGCCTTTGTAGCATCATCAGGGTCAATGAGTTACACCTCACATATCATGACAGGAGGCTACAGAGATCTCACACTAAAAAGGAATAGATATTACTGCAAACATGCAAAAAAAAATTGCTGGAGATACAGCAAGATCACAGCCTTGGGAAAGTCACATGCCATCTTTACATTCATAAACCTGAGAGATTTTCATAAAGACATTACAGCATACGATGAAGCCCTTTTGCAGACATTACAACGATCTCATCACTACAGTCATGTCTCAAAACATGGCTTCCCTTGGCAATTCCAGGCTGCCCATCTCCAGCTAACGTTACAAGCAGCAACAGCCATCTAAGAAATCCGTAATCAAAACACCCATTGAAATTATGTTATATCTACTGGTCCAGGCCAAATTTTTTCCTTATGAAACACATACAAGACAGTCAAAAGGACAATTTCCTGGAGCCAGTAAGTAGCAATATCTGCAATGATTTACTGCAATAGTAGAACAACAACGCACGTTTGAGAAAAGAGGATCTTCTCATCTAGGTTACAACGCTCTTTAAAATGGAGCCGGAACAGCATTCACTCCCTTTTGGTTGCAGTGAATAGTTTGAAGGTTGAAATTACATTCTCTGTCGATCACTGGAAGACAGGCATAGGGACAGACTATTGAAAAATTTCACAGTGTCCTTTTGGCTGCCTTCCAGTCCCATCTCCAAGAGGCTGCTATTCTGTTTAATGTAACTGGAGTCTACCCTTAGGACTAATATCTTTCTTCCTGACAGTTTTTTGTTCTTTTTCAAGGCAGAGAAACAGCCGCAGACCAACAAAGACTGCCTCTCCCCAAGCCTCTGCTGAAGGGCTCAGAAATGGAACAAACAACACGGTCAAAATACTGCTCCTTGACCATCTTGCAAACAAGGTTCTCTACAGTTTCACTGAAAAAGGAAAGGATATAAAGCTGAGGCTAGGATAATCCCAGAAACAGAAATGCTTTTCAATCAAAAAAGATTTTAAAGCAGCAATGTGTTTTGAGGAAAATTTGTTCCAAAGCTACAATACATGGTGGCCTCTCAGAATAAGATACTGTCCTGCTAAAAGATTCAAGCCGCAGCTGATTCTTGTAGATAACAATGTGGGTATTTTTAATACAGACCACAGGCTAAACTGGCTGGCTGGCTGGCTGCATGCAAGAGCTTCATACTTTTAATCAGTAACTCCAGAACAAATCCCAACCTGGTTGAGTGTCTTGAAAACCTCCACACATAGAAGATTAAATAAATTCTCTAAGTGGATAGTCCTGGATTAATTGCTAACATCATTATTGTTAATGACCAGATATTAAAGACACAGCAGTGCACAGGTTCAAAAGCATGGCTTAAAAAAGCAAACTCACAATAGCATCTAACCTACAGTGCCCTTGGGGCATATGCTACACATACAAGGGCAAGTTCTGCTATGTGATTGTTTTTCATGGCTACTGGCTTCAAAATCAGCCAAGCCTCTAACTGACCGATTTCTGCTGGTTGAGTTACAAGCTCTCTTGGCTGTCAGGCTTTGCCAATTACCAATGCTCCTCACAGACTTTCCTACCGCTCTGCACTGCAGATGTTTGTGCAGCACAGAGGCTCTGATGCACACAACAAATTGGCACCTTCTGCTTGTTATATCTGTAAGAACCAAAACACTAAGGAGTTTAGCAGACATTTGTGCTCCCCGAAATAGCCAGGGCTGATTCACATTTACGCCGACTCACATAAGTTACCACAATCACATCACTTTGAGCAAAAACATCATTTATGGGGAATTTGTGTCAGGACCGCAAGCAAAGAACTATTCCATTACAGCATGCCTGTGCTGGGAAGTTGTTAACATCTTCAGCAATTTCCTTAGGAAATGTCAACAGCAACACCACAAAAAGCAAAAGTATTAGTTTGTCTAAATATTAAGAATAGCCTGAAACAGTTTCTAAAATGTCAACAAGAAAATGACACTCAAAACCAGCATGATTTCTTTTTGTTGAAAACAAAAATAATCCTTATGTTAGTTGGGAAAGCAAATGATGGGGAGACAGCATGGATCTCAGAGAGAAGCAGATTCCTCCTTCACAGTATACAAGGAACATATTAATCATACAAAGTCTTTTGAGGGAAAGAAAAAAGATAATCTCTCTCTACAATAAGAGAAGCAAATGTGTAAAGATCTTGGTTTTAGAAAAAGAAGGAAGTCTAAGGGGATGGCTAATATTTGCCAATTACTGAGCTACTGTTTTCTGTACTGAGTGAAGTGCCAGGTATCCTGCATTTACCACACTGCTTTTACATACTGCATAACACAGTCACGAGACTCTAGTATTGACAACTAATGAACCCCAAACACAACATTCTCAAGAAACCTTCCACACCTTATAACATGCTAATCGTTATCTTATTAGATATTTTATTATTTTATTACATAATATATGTCATTATTATTTGTCATTATCACCACTGTTTGATAATTAGCAGTGCTGCACTTGTACTTTTCTTTATTGTAAATGATGCTATATAAAATCAGCTGGAAGTTTGTTTCTTCTATCCTCTGCACCTAAGAATCAACCTGTCCTGGTCTATCAGAGAGCAAATGGCTACAGGTCTCCTCCTTGCCATCTGGAGAGGAGAGAAAGGCTGGAATGTGCAAAAGGAGGTACCAAGCACAACTAATATTCAGTACCAACAGGTCTGGGTTTTCATAGAATTTGCTAAGTAGGAAGCAGCTTTATTGCACGGAATAGAAACCAAGTCACCATCAGCTTACTGTCTTTTCCTCAAAGCTTGTTTATTACCCTGCAAAAATCTGGAAAAACCAACCACCTGGAACACTCCAGATAATCCCATACGGTTCTCCCTCCTCTAGCCAGCAGGAGGCAACACCTTCTTAAACTCCACCCAGTCTCTCTCTGTTACATCCAGCCCCCCACAGCCCAGCCTAACAGCCAAACCCTGATTAGCCCTGTATAAACCAAAACTTCTCTACCATGTCTCATCCTTCCTGGAAAGCACAAACAGAGGGACAACAGAGGACCTCTAGCACAGGTTAGGCGATAAACTACTTTTATCCCTAGTTCTTCCACTTGAGCGTCTGGGAAATAGAGCATAATTTGATTTTTTTTTTAACATCAATTAATTACCATGAGGCTGCAACACTTAGTTCCTTCAGATTTGATAGTTTGTTTGCCATTCCCTTTATAAATATGGATGGAATTAACAGATTATACGTGTGCAGTTGTGCTTGAAATATTTTCAGAATTTGTCATCTAAACATTAAAATAAATTCACTGTTAATAAAAAAATACAGTTACTTTGTCAATTACGATCCGTGCTTAGCATATCTTTAATGATTTACAGTTTTTATATTTTACTTTTTTTTTTTTTTTCTTTTCCAAGCAGGCACAAGGATCTGTTTCATTGCTAGAACACTTGAGCTGGAAGCTGAAAGTCAGGTTAGATGCTTACTCATCAATTAGTAATTAGGATTTTGCAAGTCAGGTTCTGCCTCAGTGTCAGCTATCAAGTTACCTTTTACTGCGACCCTCTTAAATACACATCCACATCCTGTATTTATAGTCATAAATGTAACTGCCTTTATCCATGGGAGCTGAAAGGTTGGGAAAAGGTCTGAGCTGAGCTCTTCGTTTGAACTTGTTCTAAAGAAAGAGATTCTTAATGAAATCCACTCACTGTCCTCACGGCTGTTATTGCCTTACTCTAAACAGCAACAGAAACTCATGACTCTTGTGAACAGCAGGCATGATCACTAAAATAAAGGCAGTTCTATATTTCTGTTTTACACATTGGAATTAAGAGAAAATGTTATTGCAGCTCAACAGGCAGCAACCACAGAGCAAAGAGCTCTCCAGTCTGTGCTTAAGTTCATGATGAAACAGTGATTTGGGAGGGAAAAAAAAGCCAATACTCAGGATCGGTTTCAGGGACAGAAGGAATTCTCCCTGCCCTGCCACACACACGGATGTTGTACCTCTTCTGGATCCAGCTGGTAACATGTTCCTGAGGCAGTTTCTGTTACCATCACAGACAGCACAGACATGCTACAGCAGCTTTCTCCGGTATTCACCCTTCCTATAAAGACCTCAGGGTTCCACAAGTTTCATCTGCTTTATATAGTCAAATGCAGTTTACTAATTTGGGGAATTTAAGGGAACATACTTAATTCAAAGACAGTTTATAAGCATTCTTACTTCTAAGGTGTTTTGGGGATGACTTATTTCATAGAGAAGACCCATGTGGATGGAGTAAGACAAAGGGGTTTGGTTTTTTTTCTAAGCTGTCACCTTCAAGTCTCTAATTCCCACTAGAAGAGCTGGAATGTGGCCAGGACAAAGTCTCTATTACTATTTAAGCCCATTCACACCTACAACCACAACAAGACTTCATGTTCAGCTGCAAAGAGAGTTGGCAGCTGAGACAACATGGATCTCATGCACAGCAGTCTTGTTTCTATTTCACAATATGTTTCTCCTACTGATGTAGACAGATTTTTAATATCAAGGAATCAACCTGGTCCCTAAAGATTACATGGAGAAGGACAAGAGCTTCCCAAGGATCCTGACAACATTCTGAATCTATACATTGCTTTCTATTACTGTTTGTGCAACCAAAAAAATCTGACAACAGGACTAGTGATACCTGTAAAGTTAAAAACATTTGCATTTGCAGAACTAGGGGCAAAATGTGAAGTTATAAAAATATTGGAAAGGTATCATATTTTTAAAGCAAATCTCCATTTAGCCACATTTAACCTCATTATCATCCATATAACACACTCCACTTTCTCTTTGGAAGGAGATGCATCAGTCCCCCAGGATTCAGCCATTCTTTTTGAATTAGTAGGTACTTTTTTCAGGGCCCATAGGGACAGCCCTGAAACATAAGGAGAAAAACAACTCTCTCATTCAGAGAAAGAACAGCACAAAAGATGCACTCACTTTGTGAGTGACTTTGGTTAAATAAAGTCAGAAAGCTAGAACTGCCAGGAAGGGGCTATCAAGTGACAGAGGAGGGACAGAAAAGGTGGGAGAGGCCTTTAACATCAAGAGGTGTTGTGATGCTTTTTATCTCCAGTGCTGGAGATGCTGGACCTGGAGCATTTAAATAGATTGACTGCTACTGTACACTGACGTCTATGTAAATCTCTACAACACAGTAAGCACACATCTACAAGAACAATTTCAAATCCAATATTAAAAGCTCACAGCACCACAAAATTCAGACCTCTGCAGCCTCACTGGTTTCTGCCAGGGTTGTAGGGATGTGAGCTTAGGTGATGAGTATGTATTACTTTCTCTTCGTGACTGTGCTGAGTGAAAAAGTTACAGCCCCAAGACCCACCAGCTTCACTGACTTTTCTGGACATCATTTCAGCTGTAAACAGTCTTGAGTTAAATCTCTTTCTGTGTTTAGGGAGTGACAACCAGAAACTGGAGCAGAATTGGACAAAACAATTGTGTACCCACATCAAAGCATGTAGTGTGGCCACTCTTTTGAATTTGGAAATCCCCTTGTTGCTACCTGTTATTTCTGAATTTTGCTCAAAATAAATCCAGAATTTATAAACATTATTTCCCTTTCTAATTGTAAAGAGTTTTATGAACCATAAAACATCCACAAAACCATGAAGCTCATCAACTGACATTACAGGCAGGTACAATAGCTGTAAACTCACTAGGGGAACAAATACAAATAAAAGACAAATCCTAGTATTTTCTTGAGTTCTATTTGAGGAAAGGCTTTATTTTCCCCAAAAATGTTTCCTGTTACTCTGATAAAATCCATTTGTTCACTGTAATGTGAACAGCACCTGAATCTTCATTGATCAGTGTGCTCATTGCCAACATTTTCACATTAGCTTATATGGGTTTACCATTATTCTTAACTTGATTCTTCCAACGTGCTTTCAGAGGACAAGTCATTACTACAGATTTTATCATGCACAGCCACATTAAAATTATTTTTCAACATTTTCCATTATTTCATTGAACCTTCTAGAACAATGTTGGCTGTCATCAAGTATTTTGAAAACTAAAGTCAAGACTTTGCACTGCTTTCTGTTACATACACAAATAATGGAAATTTGCTAAGAACAGCAGTCTATATTGAAATTTTTGGTTGGGCACCAGCGTAAAGATGTAGAAGTTAAGATCAGCAAGGATACCCAACAGAATTGAGTTTCCTCATATTCACCTGCTGTCATCAGAGCACATACTCAGGAACCAGTAGAGTTTACCCTTCTGATGGTTAATACTAACACACCCCACACACCCAGGGACTTTCTCTTCAGTCACTGACACAAATGCTGGAGCCCATCAGCATCCTGCAAGAGAACAGCCTCCCACCTCAACTCCAATAATTTTGGCTGTGCAATTAGCAGGCAGTTAGTTAAGTCCAGTGTCAAAGCAATTGGGGAATACATACATCTTTACAAATATGTAATTTTTATTGAGGTTTCCAGTTCACTTACTAGAGTTCAATTCAGTCAGAATGGCAACTGCTATATTGAGTCTTCGATCAGCAAACGGCCTTTGCATACAAAATACCACTACATTTTTGACCAGCAAGTAAGCCACAGAAGCAGCTTTTTGGGCAACGGCCTGAGAGTTAACTACTGAAGTTCTTGGCCAAAAAATCTGCACTGGTAAAGACGACAGCCACCACCACATTGGCTAGGACTCCAATCTGGGCAAAACTACTGACCCATATAAACAAATTTTGAGACCTCTGGTACCAAGTCCCTGTTTCCACAGCATTTAAATATATAACTAAAAACATTGGAAAATTGCACCTCTGCCCATCAAAGAATTCCTCCCAGTAAGTCAGCCAGGCCTGTCCTTTCTCCAAGACTGGAATACTGAAATGCATTTCAGCATATCTTCTCTCTTCTGGCATAGCAAAAAGCATAACATTTCCAGTATGTTATAAAAATATTGGTTATGTGGGCTAGTCTTTACATACAATAAGGACTCAGACAAGACTACTTCTTGCCCTAGAATGAGTACAAGGGTGAAAATGCAAAGGTTTAAAACACATTAATTGCATATCCAAGCTACAGTATTAACACTCTCAATTCATAGGAGTGTTGTTATATAATTTTTTTCAAAATCATGGCACATAGTTGTAGAATCACAGAACAATTTAGGTTTATGGGGACCTTTGGCACTTACCCCCTCTAATGCCTTGTTCCACCCACGCCTAATTTTGAAGACAGATCTACCTCTGAAGTCATGACAAGACAGGGCCTTGTCCAGTCAACTCTCATGCGTCTCCAAGGAAGGATGTAGCCAGCAGGTCAAGATGAGTCATTATTTCCCTCTATTCAGCAGCAGTGAGATTGCATCAGAGTACTGGGTCCAGCACTCTGGGCTCCACAGTGCAAGAATGACATTGACAAAATGCAGCCAGAAGAACAACTGTTTTTTCCAAACAGTGGCAACTGTTTTCCTTCAATACTGGTACCAAATGCAACCAGTACCAGTTTCTGACCAATCTAGTAGAGACTGTAGCCTTTTCTGCCACTGGAAAATATTGTTCAATAAGGTTCCGTGGAATAATTTTGGGGTATTTGGGGAGAAAAATTTTGGGGCCAGAGGTATTCTTGCTATTCAGTTTCTGGTTGTCCCATTCCAAAATTTGATTTTTCTATTTAATTTACATTTCAAACATTGTATTTTAAAGCTGACGCTCCCAAACAAGTACATTTCTTGCCTTGCATATTGACTTTCACTCTCAAATCCTGACCAAATGTGTATGTTTAAAGCTTCCTGGATGCAGCTTTCAAGTACGTTAATTACCTTTATAAAAATGAAGCACGGGGATATATGATTTTTTCAGTATCACTCCCCTTCCAAATGTCACAGAGAACTCTCACCATAACTAACTTGTACCTGGCTCACGGGGATCTTTATAGACATTGCAGGAAACAAACTGGCCGCAAGCAGTGCCCCTGTGCAACATACTGCATTTTTATTCATCTCCGTACACCTTCAAACTTCTGCTACACGGCAGTGATGTGCACGAACTTCTGCTTCTTTCTCAGTGTACTAACTCTCAGATACTCACAGAATGAAATGTCTGCGTGTACCAAATTAACATCAGTTATTCTAGTTACATTAGATTCAACACAAGATATGTTTTAGTCTGGACTTGATTTTAACATTCTCTGTATGAAAAAAACCAAATAGTACAAGTACAGTGTAGTATCACCAAAAATATCTACAATTATACAAATTCCACAGTAGTGGGAACAACTTCCTGTGGGTCAGGATGGCCGAGCGGTCTAAGGCGCTGCGTTCAGGTCGCAGTCTCCCCTGGAGGCGTGGGTTCGAATCCCACTTCTGACAGTTTCCTTTTAGGGCTACAACCGGTTTGGCAATGGGTTACCAGCAGTATTTGTTCCTTGAGGCTCAGTTCTAGGTCCAGTTCTTTTCAATATATTTATTTATCAATGATCTGGATGCAGCAGTTGAATACACCATTAGCAACTGAGCTGATGATATTAAACGAGTAGGTGCTGTTGGCTCTCTTGAGGAACAAGAGGACTTCCAGGGGATCTAGGAGCACAGAGCTACGATTGATGGTATGAAATTTACCAATTCCAAATGCTGCTTTCTCCACCTGGGACAGAGTAAAGCCAGGCAGACATATAAATTGGGAGAGGAGTGGCTGGGGAGCAGCCTTGCTTAAAGGTATCTGGGGGTGCTGGTCAACAGCAGGCTCAACAGGAGTCAGCAGTGAGGCTGGGCAGCCAAGAGAGCAAACCTGCTCCTGGGGTGCATCAGACACAGCATCAGCAGCCCGTCAAAAGAGGTGATCATCCCACTGTATTTAGTGGTGGTGTGGCCTCACCTTGAGCACTGTGTACAGTTCTGGACCCCGCAATTTCAGAAGGGTGTTGAGGTACTTGAATGTGTCCAGAAGAGGGCAACAAAGCTGGTGAAAAGGCTGGAAGGAATGTTCCAAGAGTAGCAGCTAGGGACCTCAGGACTGTCTAGTTCAGAGAAAAGGAGACTGAAGAGTAACCTCATTGCTCTCTACAGCTTCCTGCGGAGGGGAAATGAAGAGAGAGGTGCTGATCTCTTCTCCCAGGGATCCACTGACCGGGCACATGGGAATGGTCCAAAGCTGCACCAGGGGAGGCTTAGATGGGACATTAGGAAGCATTTCGTTACTGAAAGGGTGGTCAAACACTGGAACAGGCTTCCAAGAGAGCTGTCCAATGCCCAAGGCCTGTCACTGTTCAAGAGGTATTTGGACAATGCCCTTAATAACATACCTTTACTTTTGGTCAGCCATGGAGTGTTCAGATAGTTGGACGAGATGATTGTCTATTCTATTCTCTTCTTAAAAAAAATGGGAGATCTAATTGTCTCAGCCTAAAGAATGCAGTTCACAATCTAGCCCCCAAAGTCTGGTGGGGTTTCTGCTTCCTCCCCACCACTATTCCTGCACTAGCCCTGTATCTGCCCTGCACTAGCTCTGATGCTGGATGCCTCACTGATGCAGCAAATGTTACTCCTCTGAGCTGGTCTTCTGTTGCTTTAGGGAGTGGGACTCACCTCCCAGGCAATCTAGAAAGCTGCGGCACTTGCTGAAGTGGCAAGAGCCAGGGACTGAGCAGAGCATGGGAGGAAGAAGTCAGAATCATCTCCCTCTGTCCCCCTTTTGCCAGAGGTGAGCTGTTATTTGGCTCCAGATGTTTCCTAAAACTACTACTTCCATCTCAAAATTAGCTTCTTTTTTTTTTTTTTTTTTCACTTCTAACTTGCTCTCCCACATACTTTGGATATTGCTTTGTGTTTTTGTTTTGTTAAAATTTAAAAACTTCTCAAAAGCATGTATGAATCTGTAAATTCATTAAATGTTCATGTTACATATTTAGAGTTAAGTACACATTAATTGACCTTCTGAAAAACAAGGTCACAAACATCAGTCACAGGAACAGTCTTCCCAAGAACGAAATGGAAGACTAGGACTTTCAGAGCCATAAGATGTAAATGTTAAATATTCAGTACTGCAAATGCCCAGCAGATGCAGTAATGATCTCTGAACACACATAGCAGTAGATCATTATAAATTTATAGCTAAAAAAGATGAAATAATGAATTATTCCAGATTAAGAAACAGATTGAGGGAGTGTTTTAATTACCTGATATTAACACAGAATTTGACTGAATTTTCCAAACATTCCTTCAGTAGAGTTGCTTCCCTACAAAAAATCCTACTTACCATATCTTATGTACAGAAGATTTATACATGTTTTTCTCAGAACCTTAACCCATGGGGTGGTGTTAACCCATCCATTCTTACCCAGCAAGAAGCACTACAGTCCACCAACGTACACAGGGATGTTTTACAGAAAATCCTAGCAGAGAGCAATGTTAGAATCATCATCTTCTAAATTGTGAGTACTAAATGAGTATTTAATTCCATCTTCCAGACAGTAATTCTACCCATACTGGAATTCTGAAAGCAACACATTTGCCTGCTCTAAATGCACAGCAAGTCTGGCGTGTTTGGGTCTGCCAGACATACAACAAAATCAATAGGCAGCTGCCTAAAGCAGTGATCCACAACTGCGTGTTGCTGGGTGCCTGGGTTGAGGGTCTTCCTGAGGGATCAATTTTGGATGAAACCTGAAATCAGCATCCTGGTTGTTTACAGTCTTTCAAGTCCCACTAACACAACTTACAATAGTAGTATATTACCTACCGTACACAGGCACCAATCCAAATATTATTAGAAGTTATTTGATCTAAACTGATGGTGCTGAGTCTCCCTAATATTAGAGGAAAAAATATAACTGAGATAGAAATATATTGAGATATATATATATATATAAACCATAAAATAATTTTTGTCACAAACAAACCAGCAAATCTCAAGTCTATAACCTCCTTAGCTTCATTTCAATTATAACGTGAATACTGAGATCATATAAATCAGAACAGATGTACCTACAGTATTTGACATTATTTAAGCATCCTAGAAAACTACTAGTGAGAAGGCATTCACTAAATACAGTATGCATTCAAACACCTATTCAGAACTGCAGCTTCTTTTCTTTTTTTTACAGTCCCTTCCTGACCCTCCTTAAATCTCAATTAAGAGGCCTCCATGGGAGGAGAGAAAGAACTACACGGGGCTCAGGCTACCATTCAGAATAAGAAAAACCCTAATTCCAATGGGACTTCACACGTTACTTCAGTGAGTGTAACAGGTGCTAGGAACTGTAATACCTAGTTTAAAGAAAAAGCAACTAAAAATCTATCTGTCGCTTCATTAATAACAATAAGATAACATTTCAAAATGCAGTAAGAAAGAAATCATTAGAAAACTGGTACTGACCTATTAGAACTCAAGACTTCTAACAGTTACTGGGACAGGAAAAATGGTAATTTAAATATTTCTAGTCTGCTTAAAACATTTGTGCTGGAAAACCTGTTTGCCTGTAAGTGATGACTGTAATTCTGCTTCATCAGAAAATGATCAATGTGTTCAGCCTGATAAATCCTAGCAAATTTAAGCAGTCTGATAGCTTAAATTTAACTTTTTTTAGGAGATAGGTGACCTACTGGCCTAATAATCAGTCTGCAGCTTCCAGAATGTTTTAAGAGTATGTGGGAATTCTACAATATTAGAGGAAACAAATGGGCTTTTCATCCCCTAATTCAAATCTCCATTTTGGATGAGGCTGCACAGAAGCTGCTGGAGCTACGAAACCAGCAGCAACATAACAGGATGCACAGAGCCATGGGTTAAAAAGTTCACAGCCACGAGCTCTGTATAGCTTATCGTTAACAGCATTTCGGGTAACACACTGTAATGGGTGAATTAAGTATGCAGATGAGATTTCATTTACATTTTCAAAGTAATGACACGATAAAACACAATATTCTGCAAAGTCAACTTTTCCATATTCACAGACTATATTAATAGACAAAACAAGAGAGAGAGGGAGGCAACCATAAACAACACAGACCACAGAATTTCACCAATAAATCCCTGTAGAAAGTTCAGATCCTTGTTCTCTAGCAGATCATGTATCCTGAATTAAAGGCCTGCACAGAACAAAGAGATCTGCCAAATCCTTTGTTGATATGTTATGTAGTTTACAGTCGCTATTAAGAATACAAAACAAATTGTGGCAAAGCACACATTAACTGATAGTAATGATTTTTGAGAAGATAGTATCTTCCTATAAATTGGCTTTCAGAAACTTCCACAAGATGGACTGGACAGAATACAGAGAGACATTTGAGGGAAAGAAGAGCAATTATTAAAAAAAAAAAAAATCTGATTATGCATGCTAACTATTTCATAATCACATGCCAATATCTGCATTCTTTTATATATAAGCTGTTCAGCAAGGATAGGTTCAAACTCTTCACAGGAATATGTTCAGCTCTAGTCAATTTAAAACCAGAGCAATCATATTAGCTACACAAGATGTCCAGACTCAAATAACTTCCATTACTAAAGGAAGTACATGATCGACTTTTTCTGAGATTAGAACTGCTTATATCTTAGCCATTGCTAGTCACAAAGACTGAGACCCAACTCTCAACATTCACATATACTCTGAATATTTCCTGCAAGAAAATGCCACAAGACAAGAAGTACAGAACTATGAGCAGCTCAGAAACCTTTTATCTCTGGAGTGGTGCACAAGGGAGTGCTTCTGGTAAATAAGATATACAGAATGACAAATTTTGTTGGTTTTGGTTGTTTTTTTTTTAAAAAAAGAAAAAGGTGTATAAACTTTTTCAAAGAAACATACTTCAGGAGGCCAATGAAAATGGGCAGTAAAAGTCAGAGAAAGATGTTGTGCTTTAACAAAGGAACAGTTTTCTCTCAGCAGCCCTCTATTAACGGCAATCTCTAAACTAATAAAAAATAATGATTTCCTTATTCCTGTGCAGCTCCCACAGCCAGAGCTGTACCTGTAAGCAGAACCCTTATTGACCAGAAGAGAAAAGAACAGAGGCAGACCCCACACCTATGTGAAATCCTCCTGAAAGTGTTTCAGGGAAATGGATGATTTTATGGGCAAGCTTCTGCCATTACCACCCTGCATTGTCATACATGAGACAATATTGCCCCATGGTACTTTTTCCTTCACATAAAATCTTCTCCAGTAAACGAATGGCTATCACTAAACTTTTCTCACCTAGGCCTTACAAATGTTGTCCATTACCAGAGGAGAACACAACAAGGCAGAGACCATCTCATATGCTCATATATCTCATCAGAGCATATGCTCATCACAAAGCATAATAGATGCCCAGATCTGATCAGTGCTCTCAGCATGAGTGACTGAATGACTGAAATGGATGGAAACTGCTTACAGTATTTCTCTCCTGACACCAAATCTACAAGTCACTTTGAAAAGAATTAGATGAAGTTCAGTCAAGTATATGCTATACAGGTGGACACTGAGGGAGTTTTGAGATATCCCATTACTTCTTCTGCTCATTAATGATAGGACAGTATATTTCCAACACTTTGTGGTCTTTAAAGTTTTTCTTTTTTTAAACAGAAGTAAAAGGAATAATCAGGATACCATGGCTTACCTGCTCCCTTTGTCATTGAAACAAGCCTACGCTGGGAGTTCAAAGCATGTCTGAATTTGCGTTTATCTTACTGAGAAAGAATCCATTACCAGCAGCTAATGATCTTTTTTTACCCTAATGAATCTATCTTGAAAGGAATCTACCTGGGGCTCCATGTTGTTCACAGTTATTAAAACATGAAAGCTGGACTAACTCTGCTGAGGACATTCATGTTTAATTCTGATGTCAATCAAATGTCAGCTTTACAAACTGGAATCAATTCAGACAACACAAGTCTACCCTTACATTAAAGCACGCAGAAGCTCTTCTCTCAGTGCAGGGGTCCTGGATCTCACCTGGCACAAGCCACACTGCAGAGGGGCAGGCCCAAAGGGCAACTTTGGTTCAAGGAAACATTGGTGCCCAGAAAGTGAAAGTAACACATAGCTGTTCCTGACAGCATAGAGACACTTGTGATCGCACAGGCAGAAAGCTGCCTGCATATGGTTCTCCTATGGACAGGCACGATCACAATACATTATTCTTTCTGCTGCTACTGCTTTTCATAACACATGCAAATGATGGAAAAAAACAGTGCTTATTTGTAGGTGTGCCTGTCCTGAAGCCAAAGTCTTGCTCCACTTGTAAAAGTCACATTCCCCTTTGAAAGGAAATGCTGCCCTTTTACTGTGGGCCCATCCACTGGCTGTTTGCTGCTGGAAATATTGACCCTTACCTCAGAGTGATAAACTAACACTCCTGTTTAACTGGAACTAATAGATTCTCCTGTTTCTTCAGTGCTAGGCCTTTCCTAGCCTAGTGCTAGGTTCTGACAGCTCCCGCTTTCCCCAGCACATTAGTGGATGGACCTTATCATTATTGAATGGCTACAGAGACTCCCCACCAAAGCACCCAAGTACTTAATGTCTCCTCAAAGAGGAGAGCCCACAATATTTACATCAGATAACCTCTAAGGCAACAAAATTCCATGTGTTCTCACCTATCTTTTTCATTAACTAAAACGAGGAGCAGAGCTATATTGCAGCCTTGTGGCAATCAGCACAGGGCAAAGGAGAAGATATCCAAGCAACAGCAGCATCAAGATCCTTCACTCAGTACCTGGTGTGAGGTTTACTGAGTAACAACAATAAAAAATTCTTCTGCTTTGCCATGTGCAATTTTGCTTACCCCCCCTTTAAATATGAGGAATACTGTTCAAGACAGAATATTATAAACAGCAACTGGAATACAATAAATAAACTGTAAATGTCTGTAAACCTGCCTCTTTATCTGACTGGTGTCAGTTAAGGTAAAATAAAAATTATAATCTCTACATAAGGAAAGTTATATAAGTAGGTGAGTGGGTTTAAAAACAAAACACTGATCTCAGAAAGTTATATTCACCTGTCAAAGCAAGGAAACTACCAGATGAAAGGGAGGCTAGGTCTGAATATGATTAAAGCCTTCTTTTTTTTCCCCAAAGAGTACAGATTTAGACTTGCTGAAGTCTGCGTATTTAAAATACACAATAATAAAGATGAGCTATTGAGTCATCACCAATTATTTTAAAAGAGCAAATGACTTATTTATAAAGAAACTGACATTTACGAAGAAAGACAAGAAGGATTCATAGCAGAAGATGCAGTCTTTGGGGTTTGGAGGTATTGTTTTTTTTTTCTAACTTAATTTACTTTCCTTCAAGTCCATTTTTAGCTTCAGAAGTATTATATTTCAAATCTTTCCTTTTTGGTTTCTCCCATTGTGGCCTTTAGATCTCATGGCAAAGCTTTCACACACCTTCACAAGATGTCAACCATTAACACAATAGTCTTATCTATTAAACAGGCGGAACTAAATAAGTGTTAGAACATAAAATGAAGCCTTCAAGCTGCCCAGTGGTCAAATGTCACAAACATCAACTTGTTTAGCTCTTTGGATAATGTTGGGTCCCCAACAACAGTCAAAATTAAGAGGAATCGTGTTGAGTTTTTGTAGAGAAGTGAGCACAGGGCACCAGTTTGCCTTGCCCTGTAGCTGCTGAGCCCCACCAGCAGCCCAAGCGGATCAGGCTAGGCACACTGGTGCTGACCAGACTTCTAGTTCCTCCACTCTGAGTTACAACACCCACAGGAGACATGTAGTTTGATGTCAGGACTCTCCCTGGGCTGCCTGCATGGACAGCAATTGTAGCTGCATTGTTTTGCCCTCCTCTCCTAAATTAACTCTCTTCTATAATCAGACTTATTCCTTATCTGCAGTTTAGCCCAGTATCCTCTTACCACACACAAACAAGAACATCCCTGCTGGATCAGATCAATGGTCAGCCCAGCTCAGCATCTTCTGGGACAGTGGCCAAGACCAGCCCTAAGGGAGAAATCCATACAGATAGTGGCAAACAACAGGGCAAACAGTAGGACCAAGCTTTCCTGCTCCCAGGAATTGGGGGCTCAGAGCTTGAGAAGATAGAGGTATTTCTTTGTGTTTGATAGCCTGCAACAGACTGGACAGTCACTGAGGATGGTGGGGACCTCTGGCGATCCTCCAGTCCATCCTCTTGCTCGGAGCCAGCTCAGCTGCAACAGACTGCTCAGAGCCATAGCCAGTCTGGTTTTGATTATCTCCCAGGACAGAGACCATACAACCTCATGGCAACCTGTCCCAGTGTTTAACCACCATCACTTTAAAAAATATCTTTTCTTACATTTCCTAAACTTTTTAGCATTCACATGCTGCTGCGACAAATTCCAGATCCGGCCTGTGCACTGCCTGAGGAGCCGAGCATGAGCAAGCTGTATGGGGTAGGAATTATAATAAGGGCAGCACTTCTCATGTCCCCCTACACACTGCACAGGAACACTGCTCTATCTTAATGTGAAGTGGTGATCTTAAAAAGGTTTGAAGACCACAGCATTCATTACCTCTATTGGAATACTCTATGAAAGTTCTTTTTTCTGGGTTCTGGATTTTCCTCATGTTGTCCATAAGGATTCCTTTCTTTGACTTTGTCATGAGCAGTGAGGGCATCTAGCATTGGCCCACAATATCCAGAGAAACAAGATAATTCTGTTTACCCATAGTCTCTGATAATACATGCCAAACTATTTCTCTCAGATTAGAAAAAGTCAGGCAAAATGCAAGTATTTGCCAAAAGGTAAATAATCTTTTGATGGCATCTTCCATTCTTGGAACTGTTCTCATAAATAGCTTTTATGCTCTTATGATGCATCTGTTGCACTTATTTCTCCCCTTCCTATGAGACTCCCCATCTGCTGTATACATCTGAAATGGCATCTGATAATTCCTGCTGAGAAAACAGCCTTATCTATTTCAGTCTTCGGATTCCCTTTTTCATAAAAATCAGCACAAATAGAGAAATATATTAGGGAATCAGACCTAGAGTTTTGTGTTCAGAAAATAACTTGTCCACATTAAGAAACAAAAAACCCGGGGCTTTGGAGATAAGGGAAGATTTCATCTGACAGTACAGTTCACAGGAGAATATACAGTTCACAGGAGAAGGAGCTGACCAATCACGCATTACACAGAGGAACAAAAGTGTTTGCCATGAAAAGCTTTAAGCCACTGGTGGTGGTCTGTCACTGTGATTTGTTAAGATACAAAGAGGATACTAAGAGTTATATTAAAGATGGAAGATCAAGTAGAGACAAAAGCTAAGACTGCGTGGTCATCCCCAGCCCCTCATGGTGTTTGTTGCAGAGTTCTGGCTTGGCTCTTGAGAAGGGTCCATTTCTTCTGGAAGAAAAGTTAAGTTTTTCTTACTTAGGCTGAAAGATGGATAAAAGGGTAGAAGTCACACTGTACTGAGGCCATAAAAAGATTACAGAGATTAAGGCAAATACAGTATGACATAACAAGCTCTTGTACAAACCTGTCTTGGCCCTTCTGGCTTTGCTATAATGTGGATAGAACAATGAATCATAAACCAAACGTTATCCAAAACAAACCATGCACCATATCTAGTGGTGATGTTCCTCAGAACTTCTCTTTTCATGAAGAGCCATCCTTCTAGGCAGTCTGAAGACAACCAAGTGAATTTTCTTCCTGTAACTATGAGAACCAGGAAACAGAACTAGAATTCCCATATAGTAAATTCAATTTCAACAGCTTGAATATTAACATGGCTCCCTAGTTACAAAAAAATTTGCTATAAAAAATTATACTTGCATTAACAATTAATTTTTGGATGTTTATAAGCTTATAAACTGTTACAGAAATCACAAATCAAAAATACTGGCTGTAGGCAAATCACCATCTAGTGTTCTTCTGATAATTACAATTAGGGAGCTTAATGAAATCCAACATATCAGTTTAGTTTCACAATCCCTACACCTCTGACTTGTGCTACCAAGACATCTTCCAAGTATGGTGCAAATGGATTAGATCTACAGACTAATTTCATAGTTTTCCCTTCAACATGATTTTTGTGTACTTTCCAGCAATATTTAAGAAAATATTTTCCAATTAATTGAAAATCATTTAGTGCTCTCACCAAATTATTCCTCAATGAGTCTGAAGCAGATGCACTTTCCTTTTCCCATGTGCCTTTGATTTCTTCTCTGCATGCAGAGACATGCACTTAATTAAAACTTTCCATCGAAGTGGCATTAGCTAGACACACAAGGCATACCAAGTCTCTCTCAGGCTTCCTGCCAGCAGTGCTGATGCTTTCCTTCATTTACTTTCAAGTGTCAGCAAAACAAGCAATTTATGACTGCATAAATAGGGAGCCAACAACCTATGACCACTATCTGCAGCAATACAGCACAGATGCAGTCATTTTGTTGGTCCCGTTCCCTCGCACTGGTTCCTGTTGCCAAAGGCAGCATCAGAACACACTTCACTAAGTGTCTTCTCTAACACCATAATAAAATAAATCACCAGTATGAGTGTTCAAAACGGAACAGGGAACAGCATGAACAAATCCCAGTAGCAGACAACAGGATTTGTGCAGATACCTACTATTCACCACGTTGAAAATTTATCCTCAGGGCTTTACATACACAAGCAGGATGCAGACATTTCACATTGCAAAATGAGGCTTGTTTTTTATCAGGATATTGGGACTTTTGCTAAGAAATAAAGATAAAGGGAGAAGAGCTTTCTGATCTGATATAGTAGTATGGTTGTGGGCATGGATTTAAAAAAGCATCTGAAGAAAGGGAGACGTGAGAAATCATGTAACTGCCAGAAGCATTTGAAAAAGTCTGTAGGACACAACAACAGCTCTTGTTACGTGGTACTAGTTCTGCTTCAGAAGGTCTCAGAGAAGTATCTGGCAGGCAACCCCTGAGAGAAAATGCATTTCAGACAACTGTGTAGCTATTCTTACATGTGAAAGATGCAGCAAAGTCTAGATGCCACTTAGCTCCACGAGGGGCTGATTGTCATATGTGTGCCTTTCACTTTTAAGTTGAAATTAAACTAGAGTGGTTTTAAATTAACACTAGGTTTCACATGTGGCAGCATTGATAATTCTTTAATCTACAGACTTCATTTCCTAAAAATGAAATAAATTACAAAGTTCTTTTTACAGCCAGAATCTAACAGGAGCAGTTCTGCTATGACTGGAAACAACTGAGTTATCTGCAGGGCACCGAGGCCCAAGCTCAGCACAAAATCTGAGCATGAGGAAAAGTTCATCCTTGTCTGGGAAATATCTTAGTGCCTTCCTGTACACGAAGAAGTGATTGAACTTGGGCATGAGTACCTCCAACTGACTTCACCACTCAGCAAGACTGACTTTCAGTTTATACCTTGGCATTTTTTTTCTTCCAAATGCATTTCTTGAAACGTAAAGCCAAACAACATTTTCCTCATCCTGTATACTCCTGATAAGGAGTACTGGTTAGAAAATTCAGGTGAAATCCTGACTTCTAAATAAGAGCAAAAGAATTTCACTGACTTCAGAAATGCCAGGGTTTTGTCTGTCCACAGGAATTTGAACAAGATGCAATGGGGAACACATCCCTGCACACTGAAGAGCCCAGCTGTCACACACAATATGATGTCTCTTACAGATTTTGCTCAGAAAGTCTTTGCCTCCTGAATCTTCTAAAGCATAAGGGAACTGGAAACACAACGAGAAAGGTGTCTGCAGTTTTGTTCATGCATTAATTGCTTGAGATCAACTGCAGAAGTAAATAAACACACTCCCATTCCCATGCAAAGAAAAACAAACAAACAAACAAACAAATCCAACCACTGAGATGTTGGGTCCTCTTTGTAATGTCAAGTACCAGCCGCTTTTGAAGAAGGAACTTAGAGTATTAAAGGTTATCACTGAAGTGCAAGTGTAATCCTATAATTAAAGAATCCACGGGCAATCATCAGACGCTCTTACAAAAAAATCCAAGATATAGCACAGAAACACAACAGGAAAGCATAATTCTGAGTATTAGAGCTACAGCATGAGGCTGATGTAGAAATGAAGATGACTTTCTCTGACAAAAAAGACACATGCCAGGTAGGCCACAGAGCTTGTGCAAATGGCTTTGAAAGGTTCTACAAGAGGCAGAGTAGAGCTTTATTGTAGAATAGACTTCGGTAAAAATATAATTGAGAAAACATTAAGCACTTAAGATAAACTTAAACAAATTTAAATGTCTTTTATATTTTTATTTGTAAAAACACATATTGTATCCAAATATTAATTCTCCTCTTAATTAAGGATGCAGTTACTTGAAGAAAATTTTTAAGAGCTCTTCACTACAGCTTAAATTTTTTTGTGTGTTTTTATTTCTACATATAGGAATCCAAATTTTTATTAGATGGACTAGGAAACTAAAAGTATGCCTTTTCTTTATTTTGCTATATGTGCAACCATTTTACTGGAGCTTAAGCTCCAGTCTATGAACACTGATTGGGCTTTTTACATTGCACTGTGTCTGGCTGGGATGGAGTTAATTTTCTTCATGGTGATGTGTTTTGGATTTGTGATTAAAACAGTGTTTGTAACAAATCAATGTTTTGGCTATTGCTTATACAGTGTCAAGTCCTCCTCTGTTTCCCCTACTATGCATCGTCCTCCCTCGCCCTGGAGTGTGGACAAGAAGCTGGGAGGACACACACCTGGGACACCTGACCAGAAAGGACCAAAGGAATGTTACACACCGATATGATGTTGGGCTCAGCTATAAAAGCTGAAGGGAAGGAGGAGGATGAGGAAACATTCATGGTTATGGCATTTGCTTTCTAAAGTAACTGTTACATGTGTTGAGGCCCTGCTTTCCAGAAAGTGGTTAAACACCTGCCCCGCCAATGTGAAGCAGTGAATGCATTCCTTACTTTTCTTTGGTGGTGCACTTCTGCTTCACCTATTACTCTGTCTTTATCTTGATCCATGAATCTTCCAACCTTCCTTCTTTTTTTCCCCCCTTATCTCATGGGACAGTGGAATGAGTGAGTCGCTGTGCTGGTGTTTGGTTGTTGGTGAGGTGAACCCACCACATTTGTGAACTCTTCAGGACTTTTCTTGCAGATTCATGGCAAATCAGATTTTTGTCATCTTACTACTTTATTAGTTAAACATTGCTACTTTAGGGTTTAGTTTCATTATTACCTGAGGAAGCGAAAAAAGATCAAAAACCCTCGTCCCTCCAGCAGGAGGAGGAACGTTTAGAGAAGAGAGACTCAAGGAAGCTAACAGAGGATAAGGTTTCAAAAAGTATACATTTAAGGCAGCTACTACATTGCAGAGGCCCAAGTTCGGGATGGACTTGGTCACAAGGAGATCACTAAGCATTTTGGAGAATGGAGTCCAAGTGGGTGAACTGAGTGCAAGAGGCAGAAGGTGTGCATCAGATACTCAGACAAAGTAAAGACAGAAAGCAGGAAACTGAGTGCAAAGGGATCAGAGACAGTGTGTGGCAAACACCAAATCCAACAAAAAGAGCAAAACTAAGCAGACAGAAGAATAAAAAATTGCCAATCTACGGGGAAGCTGAAGTTCTGCTATAAAGTTAAGTTCTGGAGCTACAAGCACATAAAGCTGTCAAGAAATACAGAGAACTTGGCTCCTCACATCCTAGATCAACTGGCAGTGGGGTAGTGCAAACGCTTGAGGTGAAGAAGAAAAATCTTCCCTACTGCTATCTGATGTGAGCAAGCAATCCAATAACTGGATCAACACGCTCAGGTCCACTTCCTCTCCTTCTTTCTTACTCACACCTACAACAAATGCTGCTGAGAGAAGCTGTGGGTTATCAGAAGAGAGCTGCACTCCATGTTGGAAGGATGAATTCTGCACGAGAGTCATGTGATCTATTCACAAATCTGAACTCTCATTAAGCATAGCATAGGCTGGGAAAAAAATGGCCAGGTGCGTAAAAGGGAAAAAAAAAACCTCTGGAAAATCAAGAGACAGTCAGTATAGGAAGTTACATATTCTGTTGCCCTATATACATCTGTATACTAGACTGCCTATTCTGGGTGAATCAGAAACCAAGTCCCACAGCTGCCTTACCATTTTGAATTATTCAGCCTCCAGGCCCCGAAGCAATTAAACTGTGCAAGACATTGGAAGTTCGTATTTAGGAAACAGGAGCAAACAATGTAAATAAATGCTATTTTGCAGTTCACTACCATAACCAAATTCAGCAGTGAGAAAGACAATTCCACAACAGAGCACGAGAGAGACAAAGTATGTTATAGCTTCATTCAAGTAGTGTCATTTCCCACTAAAAAGCAAAAGAAAGGAGATAGCGAGCACCATGCAAATTTAGGTCAAACCAGATAATTAATTTTGTAGACTTACATATCCCAAAGAAAATAATTTTGACACATAATCTTAGTGTTTAGACAGAATTTTGGGGCCATCCACTGGCCATTCTTTAGAACCTGGCAGAGGTATCAGCACAAATACAGCAACAGTCCAGGACTAATGTCAACAAAAACATGAAATTTAGAAATCATGTGTAAATATAGCCTTTCTGCAGCTAAGGGACAAGAGGAAACTAGGCTTATATTATCTTGAAAATACTACAGTCTGCTCCTATCAGGAGTTTATAAATAAACACTGTTTCCTTAACTTTCTAATCAAGAAGGTTATAAGAATAGGAAGCCAGTAACTGTCAGTGACTCAAAAGCTGATGTGTCTTTCCAAATCTCTTCATCCTCCTTCTAAACCAGTCACATTACCTGCTTAGCTTAGCTATCATCTAAGATGATAAACACGCCAACGTAAGTAGACACTGGAAGAAAGGTTCGTTTTTCTACTTGTCACAGGACTTCAATTGCTGTTGACAGACCTGGCCTAAGAAAATTTACTATAACTTTCCAGGATGGCTGATTTGAATATTTAGAAAGAAAATTGTTTTCCTCCAGAAACAACTAGTGTGTTATGAAACTCCTGGCCAAGGCTGTCAGTACTGCCATTCACGCAACCTGGCCGTCCATCACAAAGCACCAAACCATCCATCAGAACATAACAGAAGCTACCAGCTACACTAGCCACCAGCGCCTCAGGCTGGAGTCACACCCTATAAATAAAATGCTGTTCACAAAGAAGACCACAGTAAAAATAAACCCTGAGTTCACATCAGGGCAATTAGGATGCCTGGAGATCAGAGCCCTTTCCTCTTTTTATTTGTCTTTTTCGTTCCTCCAAAATAGTTTGAATTAAACCTAGTAACACTAGTCCTCAACAGCCTAAGCGTTGGCAATAGATCACACAAGCTCCAGCTGCTGTCTCAGCTCAACAGACCTTCTTGAGGTTCAAACCAATGAAGGGAGGAGATATCACATACTTAATGGCACGAGAAAATTCAGACAGATTTGGATGTGGCAGCCAACTTCTAATTAGCCAGAAATACTAGTGATAGTTTGTGCACTTCATTGGACCAAGGTGGTATTCTCCACAAGCCCTATTCAAACATATGCCACGTGCAAGGGACAAATGGATGCAGCTCCAGAAATGGAGCTGTATTGCAGAAACACGTCAGCAAATGTCCTCGTGATTCTCACCTCCCATTTCTCTCAATTGCTTCCTTCAGTCTGTTAAACTCATTTAGAGATTAAATAGCTGGGTACCATATTTGTCACTTAGGCCACCTTTTTAAGTGCTCCAATCTAGGCTAGAGAAGGAGAAGTGAGCTTGCCATCCAGGAGAAATACTCTCCAGTTGTGTGGACATAGTTTAAATCAGTTACACAGCCTAACGTTTCCAAGCTGAAGAACATACATAACCACAGGTTAGAGTACCCCTGGACACCAAGATGCCAGTGGTAGGTAAACAGTCAGTCTACTGCAGATCCTGAGAATGTGCTAATTTGGGCTCTATCTTTGCAGACCAACTTCCATACACATAACTGGTTTCCACAAAATAAAATTCCCTTCTCTAAAGCCATTTACATACTATACCCTTCCACAGGCGGACAATGGTATCAGCAATTTATCTTGCAAGACTGTGCACAACATGAATAATATAACACATCAGAAACTCATTGGTGTATGTACTGACTTCTGCTACTTCAATGCTGGTGTCTACTATAGACTTAATTAACAGGAGAAAAATTAACCTGGGAGAAAAAAAGATGAAAGCAGTATACAAGACAACACAGAGAAACCACAATAGTTCAGTAGTTAAAAGCATGGGATCAGTTCTCAAATTAAATTGAAATCAAGAGGAATTCACCTCTTTGTTAACGATGTCAGTTCAAATTAACAACACAGCTTCTTATAAAGCACTTGAGAAGTACTTTCCTCACATACAAACTTTGCTAAAGCTGTTCTGATAGAACACTCACTTTCATCAACTTCATTATTCATTCCATTCAACATAGATTATCCACTAACAATAAACTTTGTATGCAAAGCTAAAAAAAATTAAGAGAAAGTTATAAATAAAAAGAGGAGCTGAGATACTATATACCTGGTAACTTCCAAAGATCTGGTGACAGAAGATAATTCAGCTTTTGAGTCAGAGTTCTGTAATTTTGTTATATGGAATTTGTAATTAGCAATGCATTACTAGAACTAATTAAAAACTGATTTTAAAAGAAAATAAATCTGAAATAATCCTTTCCTACAGAAAAATAGCTTTGTTCCTCATGGTATTTCCAAGTAAATACAGTATTAATTTTTTAGGAAGAGAATTAACATATCAAACCAAAATTTTAAGAAGTTCTCAACAGTTTTAGGCAGTCTATTTGTTGGAGTTTATAATCTTTCGAAAAGATCAATAAAAACTCAAGATTTTCTTGTTCACAGTTAACAGTCCTCTAGGAAAATCAAATTCAAATTGCACTGCAATTGGGAGAATAAAGTACTGACAAGTACTCAGTCACTAAAATATGGTACCAATCTTGAGAACACTTGATGTTATTTCCCAGTTTACACATAAAAGGCTACTACCATGAAGTCCACTCCTCCTCTTTCCCTCCTGGAAGCAAGAAATCCTTTATTTGTTTTAAGTGGCTCAAAATAGTTTGAGTAAAGTGAGAAATAGCAGAACACTATACAGTAGAGAGGCAAAGAACTTCTGTTCCCCAGATGTGCCTTTTTTCATAAACCCTCTTATTTGCAGACATGAAAGAGAATTTCATATTGTCTGTAATACTCCTTATGAGGAATTTTCATTTGCACAGTAATCAAGATTCAATCTGGGAGGAAAAAAAAAGATAAAGAATAAAATTTCAAGGCTACCAATCAAACACAACTCTTCATTTTGTCATTGCTTTATAATGCTAAGAAAAGACAAAGAGACTATCCTGAGAGTGAAAAAAATGTTTAGATCAGCCCAGAAGGAGTTCATATGGAGTAATTTTAAACTGTGGTAAATCTAACTAACCCACCTGAATATAATGTAGTGTAGTCATTTATTTCACTTAGCAGAACGTCTTTGGTTAACTTGAGTGTTAATAATCTGCAGAGTCAATCAATTTAAAGCAGAAATCCTCAAATGGCAAGTTTGCAATTCCATTATTGTACCCTCAGCAACAATTATCAAACTCATCATACTGACAAAACAACAGATTCTGTATTTACCTAAAAATAAGACCAAAGGTTCCTTTTCCTGAAAAATCACCCTAAAAATACACTGCATTTGCAGTGAAGTAGGGTAAGAGAGTCTGGAATCAGATGTGAAAACCACTTCAGACAGACACAAAACACCTCACTGAGTTTATTGCTATCTGAGGCAGCAGCGCTCACACTTTCAGGAGCAGAACGGAGGGGGCAGACCCTGGTATCACCCTGACTCAAAGAAGGCTGCAGCTCATGCTGAATCCCTGGGCAACTGGTGCGGGAGCTGATGCTTTAGAAAACCAGACTGCTTTTTCTTGTCATTTGCCACTTGATTCCTGCAGGCATGCAAGATGCTGCTTAGTATGTGCTACTTCTTAAGGGCCAGCTAGTCTTCCCTCTTCCCAGCAATTCAGAAGAGGTGAGCTGCTTCTCCAGGTACCAGACTAAAGGTGCATTGCCACTGCACGAGGCAAATGTTTCACTGGGTGACTAGGGCACAAGTGTTGAAGTCATTGTCTACCTCGAACTAAAAACCGAAAACCTCATCGACGAGCAAAAAATCCAGGAAGTTCACAAAGGGGAGGAACGGTCCATAGTGTCTTTGTTCCACAGAGAAATCACACTCTCTTGCACAAAACCCATTGGTGCAGAAGCCGGTAACTGGCAAGGTCCCTGGGGTGCTGCACAGCTTGTGGGGCTGCAGGAACTGTGTGGGAAGCAAAGCTGTGCTGACAGGTACAGGAGCAGAACTGCACCACTTGATGCTCAAGGTGAGCACTGGAGTGCAGGAAGTAGAGAGCATGGATTCAAAACTGTTGATTTTTGAGGTATCTGAGTTAAGACATTAAATCATGCATAAGAATAAGATAATAATCATGAATAAGAAACAGAGCTATCTTATATTCAGTATGGACTCCCTAAAACGGCAGAAGAGAACCGATCTTACACTGGTGCTTTGTTGTCCTGCTGCTATTTTCCATACCCAGAAAGCTGGAAGGGCACCCTCAAGCAAGCACTAGTACAGCATCTTCTTTGGCAGTCTGTTGTGACCCATGATGCCTTAGGGATACTAGCTACCTTTGTGCTACATGGCCTGTATGCCACATACGTGTCAATTAAAGTAGACCAGAGCTGTACAGTGAAGGAAAACTAATCAATATAATAGAAAGAGCAATATATCTAGCTGATGTGTTTTGTACAACAATACATTTAATGACATTTACATTTAAAGGGTAGAATTTTCAGCTTAGAGTAACAACTCTAAGAGAGGAAAAGCATAACAAGAAAGGTGAAAACTGACCTCTTAGTGCCAAACATGATGGTGTGGGCTTGTTTCACATTTATGAATGCACTGCTCTGCACAGGCTGTTTCTCTTGACCTGGATGAGAAGAGAGAAAAAGATTTTTAGATCAAGCAATTTAGGACCTCAATTTTAATATTCTGAACAGTAAGTACATTAGTAAATGTCTTTCAGTGCAACTTCATAGAATACCTGTTAGTTTCACAGCAATGCAAAGGTTAGCAAAACAACATACAAATCACTGCATTCCCTCCAAGCCACCCCAGGCAAATTTAAGCAGGGATGCTCTGGGTCCCTGCTGTGCTAATGGCTGTGCCAATTTTGTTGCTGCTGCTCCCCATGAGCTTGGCCCTCCCAAAGCAGGACTTGGACCTTCCCAGCAGCAGCCTTTATGTGGAGGTGCCAGAAGCAGCTCCCAGCAGAATGGAAAGCAGAGAGTCAAAGTGCTGTACAAACTGGGAAAAGCAACCATGAAGAGCAGCCCAGGCAGCACTCTAGGTGCCCTGCATGCTCCTAGTCCCACAGAGTCCCCTTTGCAGTCGCTGTTCACAGTGCGTCAGTCCTTCACTGCCTAAGGAGCACCTGAATAGCAGCTGGAAAGCACAGGCAGGCACTAGACCCTCTGGCTCAAGGCTTCCTCCACCAGGTCCCTTCCCACGAGCCTGCAGGGGCTCAGAAGCTCAGTTCACTTCCCTTGCCAATGCCATCGCACATGCTCGCTGCCCTCACAACATGGAATTTTGCTGCTACTGAAACCTTTTGTCTTGTTCCTGAATGTTCATTTCAAAGCACAAAGACACTGCTCACAAAGTAAAAAAATCTACCCAAGTTTAGTGGATATTTAAATGTAAACATGAAATCTAAATACAACTGGGTTTTTTTCATCAGGAAGAAGCTGTGATTACATGATCTTGACTGACAGGAGGATTTTTGTCTACAAATGTCCTCCTAAATTTGCAAGATGCTCAAGGGGACTTCACATCTCCATGTCACACCAGATAAAGTTACAGCAGGTAAAATGTCTTGTTGCCTCCAGGCAAAAAAGTGCTATTTCCATAGCACCATATTTCATCACGGGTTTGGGCAGTGACATTTTTCTCTCAATTCACCGATTGCTCTTCAGGCATTTCATTTTTTGTTTTGCGGTGTGTGTGTGTGTTTGTGTGTGTGTGTTTAATTGGTGTGGCTCCTTCACTAGTACAGCTACAATGAAGAGTCAAAGGGAACCTCCCTTTTCCTCTCCATGCCCTCTTGTTCCAGAATCACAGCCCTGCAGCTGTGCAAGCAGCACAAATATCATCAGCCTGAAGTACATTTTCCTTCCCACACAATTATTCCCTCTACCACTCACTAACATCAGTGTCTTTACACTGAGAGAATGACAAATACATGCTTCAAGTTAGCTGTCTTGATTGGGAATTTCTAAAGCCTCTAAGTTAGCCAAGTGTCTACTCCAACTGAAAATCAACGGATGTGAGCACACACATTCCCTGCATATCTTGGGAAATCACAATCCAGTTCTCTATTTATGATTGTCAGGCTAACTGGGAGCCAGAGCTATGCCTACGATGTCAGATATGCAGCTCAGAGATGGAAAATGGATGAGATTAAGGAGTGCAACTCAGCCTCTGCCCTAGTGCATGCATTAAGTATCTCAAGCCATTTAGATAACCAATTATACAATGTGGAGCTTGTATCTGTAAATGTGCTATAAAGATGCAAGTCAGGGGTTCCTTTCCTCTTAAAAGTTGTAAGGTTCCATCTCCTTAATTTAATTTTCAGAAGTATTTAGGTTGTGTCCTGGAAGTCTAGGTTCTATATCTGGAAATGACAGCCATTTATGATCCCAGGACCATCACTGGAACTGTTGACACTGAAAATTTTAACCCCGGTTTATTCAATAATTTGATGATCATCTACTGATCACCTACGTAAATATCATTGATGATTATCATCTATCACCTATTCCCACCAAAGAGCACCATTCTCAATCATGTATTATATTTTAAGCATCTTACAATTGTAGGTGAGACTGCCTTTTTTGTTTGTAAAAAACTTTAACTAAAGGGCTCTGATGCTTCTCCTGTTGCAACTCTTCTTGGATATAAATAATAATGTTAGTGATGACAAAGTACTGCAGTTTCTCAGAAAACAGGTGAAGCCATTTATACCAATAGGTATAAAATTACTGAAGCGTAACCCCCTTGAAAGTGACTGGTGCAAAAGTCAGAAGAGCAAGATATTGTTGCCACCTATGTCAGCAGAAACTTCACTGGCAGCATCACCTTCCTTTCCCTTGAGGCACAATGATCTCTTTTTTTTTTTTCCTTTTTTTCTTTTC
>VZRU01015405.1:183172-218422 GCA_013398155.1 Pedionomus torquatus
TTAAAAAAAAAAAAAAAAAAAAAAAAAAAAAACAACAAAACTAATAGGGTCACATGATATATTAAACAAAACATTTGTTTGGACTTTGGTTTATTTTTTCCCTTGCACAGAAACGTTTCCCACAGCATTTCATCAGCTTAATGAGAGTAATTGTATGTCAGCTACTGCCTTTCAGTTGAAGCTCAGCCACTTTCTCTGGTGGAAAGTACTGTTCCCAGGGCAAAGTGGCAGAAAAGCCTGGGAGAAACATCCTGACTGTCTTTTGGACAGCCTCATCAAGCTACTAATAAAGGCTGTTTAAAGTACCTAGCCTCAGTTTGCATCTGATCAGATGAGAAATATCTTTTATCTGCTTGGAAATAAATTCTGAAGGCTACAACTTCAAGAATGAGAAACTTTTTAGTAACAATAGTGATTTCTAAACTGTCATCTTAAAGATGCCATTTTATACAGTAGAACTGACATAAACACTCAGTAAACCTTTTCATTTACCTCAGATATATTTAAGCATAATTTACTGAGATTCATACTGACTGCCCAAACCCATGCAAATCTTGAGTAAAAGTATCAAGAATAAAAATATTTTCCAGTAAGAATCAAGTGTATTACAGTGACAAATATGGCATAAAATTTTCATACAAAATTACAAAATAAATTCTTTACTAATGACCTGGAGGAGACAATAGACTGCACTGTCACTAAATTTGCAGATGGCACCAAATTAGGGGAGACCAGTTGATATGCTTAAGGGCAGGACTGTGATCCAGGGCGACTCGGACAGGCATGAGCTGACACAAAACTTATGAAATTCAGTAAGGACAAAAATACAAAGTTCTGTTCTCGAGAAGGAAGAAACTCTTACAGTGGCATAGGATGGGCACTGCCTGGCTGGAAGGCTCTGGAGACAGCAAGCTGAGCACGAGCCACCAGCGTGCCCTGGCAGCAGAGTTAGACAACAGCAACCCAGGCTTTATTAGCAGGAGCATGGCCAGCAGATAGATGCCATCAGACCATTCCTGAAATACAGCCTCCAGTTCTGCGCTTCCCCCTCCATGCAAGGACACTGATAAATGAACAAGTTCAGCATCGGGCCCCCAGCCTAGTCAGGCTGAAGCATTTGCCCTGTGAGGAGAGGGCAGAGGTGCTAAGATGTTCCAACCACTTTCTACTACGAGCACAGTTGAGCAGTGGATGCCACTGCCCAGAGAGGATGTGCAGCCTCTCTCATTCCAGTGTTTCAAAAACCATCTGAATAAAGGCCTGAGCACCTGGACTGATCTCAGAGCTGACCTTGCTTTGAGCAGGAGCATGGGCTAGACGCTTCCTGAGGTCCCCTCCAAATGGAGCTATGCTGAGACTCTATCACTCTATGTATAAAGGAGGAAGGAAAAATGGAAGGGGATGTGAAACAATGGTTGGGATAATTAAAATATAATGCCGGTACAAATATGATAACAAGAGAACTACAGATGATTTTTTTTATTTTAAGGAAATAGCAAGAAGAAAACAATTGAAAAACTCTGTTCTGAAAGGTTAGAAAAAATAAATTAAATTAATCTCAGAAGAGGTAGTATATTCAGTATATTTATATACAGGACTAAAAGCAGCAAACAGGAACAAAATATATCAAAACATAAGCCTGACTTAGTTGAGTTGAAAGATATTGAAAGCTACGAGGGGACAATAAGCAGATGAGGCAAGACCTGGGAAACGAAACACCACTATGCACAGTAATCCTTGAAAATTAAGAGCAGAACAAATCTTTCATAGTCAATGGGAAGTTACAATCCAGCAACCAAATCCAAATATTTTGAGAATCGTTACCTTTGAAATAAAAAGAACTATACATAGAATTTTACCAGTTCAAAAGAAATAACCTAAAAAATGGAAAGGGAATGGCTCAACTACCCACAGCACTAGGGTCACCTGGAATATAGAAGCAGTTTATTAGCAGCATCATTATTCTCCTTTTTTTTTTTTTTTGCAGAAGCCAACAAATGAACAAGAAAAATAAATTAAAAAAAATAGAAATAAGAGATAGAACTCTTAATATATTAATATATATATATTCTTAATTCTGTCCTTGCTGCAAAGTAATCTCTCAGAGGAAACAAAGCTTCTCCATTTATCCAAACCAATTACTGCTGTACTTCACTAATCATAATCACTTTAAATAAACAAGCCACCAAACATTACTAATATAATACAAGAGACTCTGAGACTCTTAAAACATTATTCAAATTACCCACACAATATTTAACCAATACACTGCTCTAAGTTCTTTATACTCACACCCCAAAGGCAGGGCCTCTACATTGATGGGTCCCTCCAAAAGACTGCAATACTATCCAAGCATTTTTTCATACATTTATTTTGCTAAACTGTGCTCTCATACATTTGAGGATTTTTGAGTAATTCCACCATATGCCACCAGAGATTGAAAACATTTCCTGAGAGCAAAGGAGCTATGTGATATGCAAATACATCCAAAACACATAAAGCAAGAAAATTTTACCTGAATTTTCAAGTACTTTACCCAGTAGCATAAAAAAAAGCTAAGACACGTAGCAATGTGAGAAATAGTTTTACAGCAAGTAGCCCTCTTCATCTTCCCAAAAGCTATGCTTCAAAAACCACAAGCAACATCTAAGTCAAAGACACTAGGATCATACAGGGTTAAACAGAAGAAACGTAGTGATCCATGGATACAAAGTGAGATTGATTATTTTTGGTCTTAAGCTCTGTGAAACTCTGCCTTTTGAGCCTTTTTAGCATATTGTACAATCAACCATTACCAAATGAAAAGAAGTAATGTCTTCAAACATTACAAAATATGCAACACATTTATTCTCTATATAGTCTAGTCTAATTTTTTTTCTGTTTGTCTTTGTTTGGTTTTAATTATTTTAACACCTGAAGGAAGTACAACTTAAAATTCAAATAAACAATTAAAGGTTGTTTGGCAGCTTTTGGAGCTAGCCTGTCAGTGGCTTAAGTAACTAAATGGCAAATAAAAATAAATGAGGCAATAAAATGAAGTACTATTCAAACAGAGAAAAATGAAATGTAGTTACTAATGTAAAGGCTGATTTATCTGAAATGTAAATGAAATCTTTAACAGCAACTCTTATGCAGTGAAACAAACCCGACTGCCACCTGTTGTTGATCAAAGGTCAGTTCACTATCAAGAGTTTAATAAATAATTTATTTTGTCCACTGTAAATCATGAGGGCAGCCAACAATATGGCCATTCAGAAGTATTAATTCTGTATTTTTTCAGTAATACATTTTTCTGATATCTGATGGGAAAGGATTTTAGAAATATAGAAATAAACTTCATGTATTTGACTATGGTGATTATTTCATCTGTCAACAGTCTTTTACAGCAGCCACACAGTTGCCAAAGATCTAATACTATTGTCTGTTATGATTACATTTGTAATCCTGTTAATTTAATCTTCTTACACTTCCAGTTTTTTCTTTACAAATTAAATTATGACTGCTGCATGCTTTTCATTTGAATCATAGTTTCCATGACAGATGTTTTCTTCTTCCAAAATGGAGCTAAATATTTCTTCTTTTAAGACAACAACAACAAAAAAGAATTTCCAGTTTGCCTCCTCAGCTCAGTGGCAGCTCAGGTAACCTCATCTGACAATTTTTCTTTTATTCTTTGTTTTTAAACACACATCTTTCATTCTTTAAAATAATATGATCACCAAAGCCTCAGGATATCTTTTGTTTCTCTTCCTTTCCTACACTGTACAATACCACCTATGCATCTTTATTGTGTCACAGCCAAGCGTAGCTTCTGCCAAAAAATGCACATAGTATATACAATGCAGAGATGTAGGTGTGCTCTATCATTTATCCCCTGTTAGATCATCTACCTTTCCCTCTAGATAATTAAAGGCAAATCCTAGCTACTGTAGCAGGAGAAAAAAAAATTCCTAGCATGGCCTCTGTGAGCATGCTAAAGAAACATTGATTTTTAAGTAAAACACATAAAAACAAACAACCATTTGTCCTAGGTATTTTGCCTTCCTTCACCTTCACGGCAGCACACACAGCTTCCCTCCCTGTGATTTCAGGATAAAGTGACATTCCTCTACATGCTTTAGATAAGAATAAAATCTAAATACCTCAGAAATCTGAGGTGGGGAAAAAACAACAACAAAACACAAAGATGCTGCCGTTTCTCATCTCTAGGCACAATTGCTGTGGATGTGCCTATGAACAGAAAACAGCATGCACACAAAGACTTACAGGCAGTAACCAGGACTGATCAAGATTTCATTATTTCTCTTTATTTACAAAGAGTTATAAAGCCTGCTTAAGTATGGGGGCTGGGGGGGGGCGGGGGGAAGCCAAAAGCAAGAAAACAACAAAGCCCACCAGAATTAAAAAAAACCTGAAAATAATAAGCTAAAAAAGTTGGATAAAAAACACTCTTTCCAAAAGCTCATCTGGAATCAATGAACATAAATGATAAACCTAAATGGTTTTGAGACATAAATACTAGACGCAACAGTTCATTTATAGTGACTGTGAGATGTGAAGTTGGTGCTATGTATCCACCCCTCTTCTCTCTAGAAAAATCAAGAATATCCCAAGGAGACACAAAAGATCACAACCTTAATGTTCCTCAAAGCTGAAGAAACCAAAATCACTTGTAGCAGGCGGGCTATTGCTTCCACACATAGCTTCATGACAAATCTCCTCCAATAGCAAGTGAAGTCTTCTTCTCTTCAGGCCCATCCTGGTGTTTAGCTCCTATCCCTCAGTTTGCTGTCCCTTTAGTTAGACAAATATAATCTCTTACAGAACTACACTAAAACCAGAAAGCTGATAGTAATTAAATTAATACCTTTCTTCCAAAAAAAAAAAAAAAGTCTTTAAAAATCAGTATTTACTTTAGAAAAAAAATTTAGTAACTGAGATCATTTCAAGATATAGTTTACAGCACAGCTTGCACTGGCACAAGGACAGCATCTGTGAACTCTGGAATAGGAGTTTCATAAACAGACTTTAAAGTCAATTATCATTAATGTCTAAAATTAAAAAAAAAAAAGTTTTTTTTTAATCCTCTATAAAATTAGTTCTAATGGACATTCTAAAGACAGGTCTTAATTTGCACAGACAATCTCTCAGACTGTGTATCCCACATATACAGTAAATATAAAATCAAAAGTGTGTGGCTGCCAGGTGCCCACCCAGCTACTCTCTTACTCCCTCTCCTCAACAGGACAAAGGGAGAAAATAACATGGAAAAGCTCATGTGTCAAGACAAGGAGATCCCTCACCAATTACCAGCATGGGCAAAACAGACTCAACTTGGGGAAGTTAATTTAATTTTATTGCCAATTAATTGTAACAGAGAAGGATAGTGAGAAATAAAAGTACATCTAAGACTTTCTCCCACACCTTCCTTCTTCCCAGACTCAACTCCACTTCTGACACTTCTACCCTCCCATCTTGGGCAGTGCAAGGGGGACAGGCAATGGAGGTTGTGTTCAGCCCATAACGCTTCAGGGTGCCACACCTTCCTCCTCATGCTGTTCCCCTGCCCCAGCAGTGGGATCCTTCCCATGGGATCCAGTTCTTCAAGAACTGCTCCAGTGGTTGCTTTCCATGAGGTACAGGAATGGACTGCTCCAGTGTGGGTCTCTCGCAGAGTCACAGGTCTTGCCAGAAGACCTGCTGCTCCAGTGTAGGCCACAGTACCTGCCAGGAACCTGTTGCCATATGGACTCTCTACAGGCTGCAGCTTCTTTCAGGGCACATACACCTGCTATGGTGCAGAGTCCTCCATGGGCTGCAGGGGGACAACTTGCTTCCCTATGGTCTTCTCCACAGGCTGCAAGAAATTTCCACTCTGGCACTTAAGAGTGCCTCTTCTCCCTTCCTTCACCGGTCTTGGTGCCTGCAGAATTGTTTCTCTCTCTCATTTTTTTCCATCACTTGTCTCTCACAGCTGCCATGTAGTTTTTTTTACCCTTTCTTACATATGTTATCACAGAGGCACCACCAGCACCACTGACAGGCTCAGCTTTGGGCAACGGCTGATCTGTCTTGGAACCATCTGGAACTAGCTCTGTCAGACAGGGAGGTAGCCTCTGATGTCCTCTCACAGCAGCCACTCCTGCAGCCCCCCCCACCAGCAAAACCTCACCACCTAAGCCCAACAGTCTCACTTCTGACTACAAGCCATTTAAGAAACTGTGAATCAGAGTTCTATACATCATTTGCTAATGCTGCAGACAAACTACGATGTAGTTGTATAATCTATTGCAGCAGAGGGACAACTGCAGGAATCATAAGTAATTCCACAGAAACAGAGATACAGAGATAAAACAAATCCTCAGACCAAAGCAGATGAACTGCTCTTTCCTGTACTCTTTTGCACTATTATGAAATGCAGTGGTACTCTAAGCTCACTTCAGTCTTTCACAAGCATTGTACTTCTTAATAGATAAAAGTCCTCTCTCCTCAGAATAAAATAATGTCAGTTAAACGTGATCAATGGCAGGGAATGGAATTATCCAGACCTGAGACTCTAGTCAGCCAAAACAAAGGCAGGAAACTTTGGATGAAAAAACAGAGATGAGCTTTGGCTGTAGTTATCTGGACTAATTCAAAAGGAAGCAGTCAGTACGACTCCGAGAGACAAAGCAGAATATGTCATGCAACCAGTTTATTAGCTATTATTAAAAACAGAGGCATTACAGGGTTTTTTTTGGTACCTGATTACAGATGCTACAGACAACAACAGTAGTAGATTCATCTTCAAAATATATGGATTCTGTCTTCAACATTTCAACTTTTAAACTAATGCTATGATACTGATTTTCATTTTAACTACAGTTCCAGTGACAATTACTTATCTCTAAAATTAAAGAAAAGATGTCACCTAGCTGCACAGAAGGATATAAAATAGCAATTTCAATATATCAATTTCTTATTAAATAGGCATTCAAGTACTTTGAATTAATCTAGTCTGTGACATTCAAAAAGGAGGAAAATAAAAAGAGAATGATTTACTCATGAGTATATTTATGCTTAGTCATTAGCTGGTTGAAGAATATATCCCAAGATATGATAATGCAGATTTTCCTGTGTTACAAATGCTTCTTCTCAGACAGTTCACTTACTGAAAATATCCCCTGATCAGCTGGCATGTCTATTTATTTCTAGATTATCAACACCAAAAAGTCTCTTCCATTCATAATCACTGTGGTTGTCCCACTGCCATTCATTTAATGACATTAATGTCTTTTATCATATATTTTGAAAGCCACAAATACAAAAAATGACAATATAAAATATTTACAATACCTTATTTTCCTTTCCCAATTTATATATATCCAGTTTTGCTATGTTTTTTCCACTTCTGCTCCTTTTCAAGAAGAAAGCTACACAGTGAAGTTCTCAGCTGGAATCTGATCTAAGAGTGCTGCAGACTATAGTCTGTGCCACTCTCAAATCTCTTATGCCAGATCTGTAAGAACTGGTTAACAAGGTTTTTTAGATCAAAGGTTACACTTCAAGTTTTGTAAATAACTAAAATATTCCACTTCTTGGCAGTACGCAGCTTTCATCCCACCAAGCACAGCTGAAGCTAAGGTGGATTTATCATAACAGAAAAAGCTCATACATGACTGTAGTCCCTAAAGATGATTGTTCTTTAATTTTTCTCCCCCGGTCCTATGCTGAAGAACACTGGCTGCAGTCACGCTGATTTTCCACTTCTAGAGACCAACTGACCAAGTCCTACTGTTCTCCTTTCCAAGCAGAGCCAAATTAATGATCAAGTCAGGGAGATACAAAATTAACTCTCATAGAAGAAACAATTCATAGATGATACATTAAATTATTTTACAAAGTCAGCAACAACAAAAGAGAAAAAGAGAGGATTACCCCCAAACTAAAAGCATCCAAAGATGTGCTCAACTACATTAAGGCAGTGTTTGGCAGACAGATGGAATGAAGAATTAGTGCATCGTGGGGGTGTCAGAAATTCAGTGAACACAGAAGAGGACTAAAAGGCTAAAAGTAATCAGAAGACTCACTTTATACTCTTTGCCCAAAGCAAAATAAGATATATCTAAGCCATTTTTAATATGCATTTGCCTAACTATAACATCTCCTTGAAAACCTCAAAGGATGGAGGTTGTACAATCTGAAATACAGCTTTGCTATTCTAAACATCAGATTTTTTTTCCCTGAAAATATCCTTTGCCACAGCTCAAGCTCATTAATTGCTACTTTCCCAGCAGACACAGAGAACAACTGAAAAAAGCATTTCACATATTTGAGCACTGTTCTCATGTCTCCCCATGTGTTTCTTTTTTAGGTTAAATATCCCTTTAGAATTAGGGTTTTTTTCCTAGAAGTAATGTTTTCTAGAATCATAGAATCATTTAGCTTTGAAAATATCTTTAAGATCATCAAGTCCAGTCATTAACCTAACATACCAAGTCCAGCATCAAACCACATCTCCAAGTGCCATGTCTACACATCTTTTAAGTATCTCCAGGGATAGCGACTCAACTGGTCCCCAGGGTAGCCTGTTCCAATGATTAATAACCCTTTTAGCGTAAAACATTTTCCTAATATCCAATCTAAACTTCCCCGGTGCAGCTTGAGGCCATTTCCTCTTGTCTTATCACCTGTTAACTGGGAGAAGCGATCGAGCCCACCCCTCTACAACCTCCAGGTAGTTGTAGAAAGCGATAAGGCCTCTCCTCATCTTCCTCTTCTCCAGGCTAAACAACACCAGCTTCCTCAGCTGCTTCTTGTGAGACTTGTTCTCCAGAGTCCTCACCTGCTTTGTCCTTCTCTGGACTCACTCCATTACCTCAATGTCTTTCTTGTAGCGAGGGGCCCAAAACTGAACACACTATCCTAGTATTCTAGACTTCTGATCACCTTTTTTCATGTTTTAAAACATGGATGGCCAAAATAGCAGACAGCATTCCATGCAGAACTAATTAAAATAAGAATTTGTGATATTACATATGGCAACCCTGGTTCTATTTTCCACTTAAGAGTTTTCTTTTTTTCTACAACATTTTTCTGTTCTTCTCCCAGTTATTTCCCCCCCTAGTATTCCTACACAGCTAATCATTCCCTGTCTCACATTTTGTAAATTCTGGAAACTCAATGGTATATCACACTTCTGAAAAAAAAAATTACTAATGTCTTCTATGACCACTTTGGAGAGCTTCCTATATCTTTTAGTGTGAAAAAAAATAAAACTCATATGATTTAAGATTTAACTAATAAATAAAAATAATAAAATATCTAGTCCATCAATCATATGTGGGGTCAAAGGGTCTTTGACATTAAAGCTGGAATGGGTAGTCTAAATGCAGTGTATTTTACCACCATGGCCACACTCTCTGTCATGCAGAAGTACAGGAAATACTGCAATGCTGTTATCCCGTTGCTGCCCTCAGGCTAAAAATTGGTAAGAATAAACCAAGGTAGAGAATAAGAGATTGAGATGATTTTCCTATCTTAGAGCTTCAGGTAAGCTCTGAAAATCACCTACAACGCAAGATGTTCCTGCTCATTTTCCTCAAGCCTCCTTTTCTTTTGTCTCTAGTCTTCCGTCTGCATTTCATTTTTCACTGTTCTCTTCCTTCCCTATTTTTGTGTATTCATCTCATTGTCTTATTCACAGACAGGAACTGACTCACACGGTAGCAAGAACAGTTACCACTTCAACCTGTCTTAATGAACTTTAATTTCTCTGAAAGGACAGTTAACAAGCAAGGTTACAAAAAAACCTGTCTGAAGCTTAAAAAAGTGGGAGAGCAGAATTGCTAAAGTGAAAGTTTGCATTAATAACAAGTTAGAAGAAATTTTAGTAGAATGGAATAGTTCAGCTGGAAGGGACCTACAGCAATCATCTAGTCCAACTACGTGACCAATTCAGAGCTTACCAAAAGTTAAAGCATGTTAAGGGTGTTGTCCAAATACCTCTTAAAAACTGATTTGACATGCTCGGGGCATCAGCCATCTCTCTAGGAAGCCTTTCAGCTAAGGAATGCTTTTTTTGCCCAGTCTGAACCTCCTCTGGTGCAGCTTTAAACCATTCCCATGCATCCTATCACTGGATACCAGATCAGCACCTCCCTCTCCACCGGCTCTTCTCAGGGACAGAGCAATAACATCACCTCTCACCCTCCCTTTCTCCAAACTAACAAGCCCCAAGTCCCTAGCTGCTACTTGTGGGACATTCCTTCCAGCCTTTTCACCAGCTTTGTTGCCCTCTTCTGGACACATTCAAGTACCTCAACACCCTTCTGAAATTGCGGGGTCCAGAACTGCACACAGTGCTCAAGGTGAGGCCACACCACCACTAAATACAGTGGGATGATCACCTCTTTTGACAGGCTGCTGATGCTGTGTCTGATGCACCCCAGGAGAGAGTTTGCCCTCTTGGCTGCCCAGCCTCACTGCTGACTCCTGTTGAGCCTGCGGTCGACCAGCACCCCCAGATGCCTTTCTGCAAGGCTGCTCGTCAGTCACTCCTTTCCCAGTTTACATGTGCCTGGCTTTACTCTGTCCCAGGTGAATAATCCACCATTTGGAATTGTTACATTTGTGATGAACAAGATAGAAAAATCAGACATCATTAATTAAATCTGAGTATTAGTATGATCCCCTAAGCGTACAAAAACAGCTCTCAGACCACATACACCATTGGAATCAGTAGTCTGTAAGGCTTCTCATATTTCTTATTAATAAAAAATTTTATAAGAAAATTATTTTTGGTATTTGAAATTATGTTGCTAGAAAATTATGCATGGCATCTAAGTCCTCCAAGCAGAAAGCTAAATGTGGGAACTACGGATCTTAATATAAACACTTGAGCCAGTCTACTGCTTAAATGGAGGTTCCTTGATTCATCAAAGATGGTGTACCTATTGCTGGAAGAGGCTTACAGCACCACCAAAGGGATTACAAGAGGTCTAATCAATGCAAAGGTGCTGAAGTCTCAGTTTAATTTTAATAGACAGTCCATCCATCATTTGTTGAAATCACTTCAGTAATGTCAGGCTCCTCTTCCAAATTTTTCACATAAAAAAGGGGTAGGAAAGGAGTTTTGCACGTGACTAATTTATTAGGCAAAATCTGACAAGAAAATGGATCTTCTTCCAAGACACAATGTAAGAGTTGGAAACCTGTGTTTTGGCAGCTATGGGTACAATACCTCACCAAATCTCTGAAGGAAAAAAGAACCTTTTTGCCAAAGATACAAGATTTATGGTCTGAATGAAAGAGGAGGAGAGAAAAAAAAAAAAAAAAAAAAAAAAAAAAAAAACAAACCACATAACAACAACAACAAACTTCCACCAAAACCACCTCACCTTATTTTAACTGTTTGGAAGATTTTGATAATATCTGTCAGGTGGCCTTGGTGAGGGAGAAAATGAAGAGTCAGTCATAGGATCCACAGGTTCCTACTACAAACATGCATAGTCCTCTCTGCAGTACCTACCATTAATTGATGTCCAGTAGGAACAACCAAGGGATCTCCAGAACCAAGTATTTTCCTTTGAGATACAAATGACCGTGTCTGAAATTCAAAGCTGTAATACCAACACGTGCCCTGTAGGACAGGTACTGAGAACCCTTATGATGCAATGGTTCTGAATGGTGGAAACTGACAGAAGTACAGGAGACTCTGAAAATACATTTTGTAAGGAAAGAATAAAATCTCCAAGAAAGTACTAAGCCCATCAGGCTTACAGAGATACCTTATTAATTATTTCTTTTCACTACCATCATTCTTTCGGAGTTAGTTTTTTGTTTTGCCTTTTTTTTTTTTTTCTTTTTGGAGCTCATTAGAGATCTTATATGCAACGGGAAAACAAAATAGCAAGGCTAGATAACTATGTGCTTATCTTTAGTTTAGCTCTCAAAATTGTAACTGAGACAGAAAGATACATTATCAACATTGAAACACAAGTTATCAAGAGAAGAAACTGTAAGTATTTTACCTTATTTATTTAATGTTTCCCATTGGAAAGCTCTTTGCCTCAATCTATGTAAAACAAATCACTCCACTCAAAATATTTGGAATGGGTACACTGGGAGGCACCTATTCAAATCTATCAAGTTATACTGTTCTCCCACGAGTCATTAGTCATAGGGTCACATTTCCTCAAGTGCTGGTAACTCATGAATCCCAATCTGAAGCACACCAGATTGGAAGACAGCCCTCTGCCTTCCAAATATGCCAAATACAGACGAGTGTTCTGCAGGGTTTTGGAGAGGGCTGCCCAGCTGCTAGCTGGCCCTACTGAAGATCAGGTCACTGGCTGCCAAACTAGCTTCAAACATAGGACCTGCAACATTTTTTCATGGTGCTTTTTTTCAGGGAGAGGGTATCACCAAGGGGTCATATCTATCGGCTCTGGCACATCCTTGAGATTCTAAATGAGAACTACTAGAATACCTGAAAAATAATTGTTGTCAAGGATAATGTAGATATTTCTGGTTTTGCAGTGAGAATTAACCTTTATTTGGAATAACACGGGAAACTGATTAAAGCCCAGTAAGAATATAGGCACAGCTAGTGAATTTGGGGTACCATCTCATGGAGTGGGTCACCTTCATCTGATGAGAAAGCTTCAGAGGACTCAGTTGAGAGTATCTCCTAAAAAAAGTGCAAAAATCCACACTGGGAGCTGGGCCCAGGAAATCCCATTTGTAGAGAGATTCAATAGTCTTCAGCAAGTAAGAATAACCCAAGCAGCTGCAATTCCCAGCAAAATTAGTTACAAAGCTGAAAGAAATACTCAATGTGCACATATGAAACTGTTCATACGTATCTTTCCTGGCCTTACAGAACATTATTCTAAGTCAAAGCTTACCACAACTTTTAAGAATCAGTGGAAAACATTTTTCCAGGTTCTAGATACTGGAATGTTCTGGCAACAGTATGCAGCCGCTATCCTGTAAGAGGATGCAACTTCAATAAAGTCAGTCTTAACTACAGGTTTTGTGAGACAAGCAATCAATAGGTCATCCTTCTTGTCTTCAACAGCCTGAGGAATCAGATGTCTGTTGCATAGCAGAACCTCCAGGATTTAGAAACAAGCCAGAAAATGGAGGCAGATAAAACCTCAGTGTGGCTTTGTTGTAACAAAAACCTAGCAAGTAGCACCAAAGATCAGGAAATTACTGCTGTGGGATAATCAAATTGACATAGGATTTTTCAATCCTCAATTTCCATTCTCCCTCTGTTACCAGAGACAATGTTATAGTAGTGTTCTATTTTGTAGGAACACGTTTGTATTTTTTTTAAAAAAAACAGCATTTGAAAACCAGAGAATGCAAGAACAGAAAGAACTTTGAAAAGTCTTTATGTTCACAAAACTTTCAAGACACCAGAAAAAGCAAAAGTCAAACCAAAATATTAAGTATAAAAATGTATAAAAAAAAATCAAGCATCAGACAACTAAAACAGAAACACATTTACCTTTACCAATACTTTGGAATTCCAAATTCATCAAGAACTGATAAAATTACTGCTGCAATTACCTCCATACATGAAAAGAATATTCCTACAACAAGTGAAATTCAGCATTCTTGGGTTTATTTTATCTGGGAGAAGAAATAAAAGTCTGATCAATGAGAAGTCTTGATCTGCTTAAATTTATGAGCAGCTTAGAGCAACCATGCACAAATCAGATGCTAAAATACATTTCCTAAGCCATAGAGAGTAGGGATAAAAATAAAATAAAATAATGACCAAGCTGTGGAGAGAAGGATAAATAAACGTTCTTCCTCCCCTGGTCCTAACTTGCAATCAGCTTCTTCTCATGTGTTAGCAAAATGAATTGTCTTAGTTGATTATTTTGTATGCAACAATCAATTGTAACCCTTTTCCTTTACTTAAGATTTATTTATTTCACTGGCTAAGAATAAGTAACAAAGATGAGGATCAATTTATTATTAAGATCTTTCCTGTATGTCTCCTGGGAGGCACAGTCAGCAACTGAGAAGTGAAGTCAGGAAGGATGTCATTGCCCTTGGGTAGCCAACATTCATCACAGTGGGCAGCCTTTATTGTCCACCACTCTATAATAGTTTCTCAGTAGGGAAGGCAGCATGAAGTATCATGATGACGTCCAAGATCATGCCTAAAATCACAAAGCTGTTTCAGAGAGAACAGGTCAGAAGTGTTTACAGTGGCAGTGGAAGGGAAGAAAGGCAGAATGACTTGTTCTCTCTTCAGTCCGGAACACTGGTAAACATTTTTCACTTTGTATCACATTCAGGGAACCAGAAGAATTTTTTTTTCTGCTGCATGTTTCTTATTTGGTCATTACTTGCTTACTTCTCTTCTACAGCTCTCTCATAAACTCTGCCATTCATGACAACTTATTTCCCTTAAAAAATATACTCAGAAAACTCCTAGGTCTTAAACACATTGCAAACTGTTTCCCAGTTTGAAAGGCAGATCAATCATCATTGTCACTGAATTTCTATTTCACTTTTATTTAAAATGGTCAGAGAAGCTGAACTAGAGTCAATCATAATCATTAGTTAGTTGTGCAAAAACACAACAAAAAGGTTTACAGCTAACAATTTCATACAGAAAAATGGGTCATTCAGATCCAAAGTTTTTCTCTGAATAGTGGCCAGCAGTAGAGTATGTTAAGTGAAATTGGAACTGACTACAAATTTTCCATCAGAAACACTACGGCACCGTGCATGTGTATGCACTCATTGGTGTGTGAGAAAAAAGTCTGCAAGATGCTTGCTTTCTATTTCTCACTAAATCTCTTTGAGATTACCTTAATTCAGATTTTGAAGCTCAATTTACAGATTTGTTCCTAATTTTTTAAGTAGTTCCTTATACTTTGATAAACTGAGATACTATTTAGTGTGAATTAAAAATAGCAGCAGTTGGCATTCTACCACCCCAAAGACAGATTCAGTGAAGGCCTAAAACACCCGAAGTCAACATCTGAAATCCCTTCGTTGATGGTTTCACTTGCAGACATCCCAGTCAGCTCTTCCCGTGAAGCCAGGCTACACTGCTGCCAGGAATGTGAGAAGCACAAAGCCAAGATAGCAAGAAGGTGGGAGACAGATGCTTCAGTTTCCTATAAAGCTACTCAATTAGGCTTTACAGAGCATCTGTCCACTAATTGCAAGAAGCAATATGCTAGAACATGATGTGCTGCATACCACCTTCACAATAGTGAAATGCTCCCCAATATCAGGGCCTGTTCTTTTTCTTTAGGAAGACTCAGAAGTCCATAAAGTGTAAAGAAATACAGTAGCTTCTGCAAGACTTTGGGAGACTTCACAAATCAATGAATATAAAATTGATTAAAAAGTGTTCAGATAAAGATGTCACCGAGTCATCTCCTATTTGGTCAGGTTCAGGTATATCTCTGGTTAACAAAAAGCAAATGCAAATGGATTACTTCTCTATTAGTGGTAGGAAGTGGCTGCAGCCAGCATCCCTAAATAATGCACACTGACTAACTACTTGTTTCTGGATTTGATATTTATAAATCATGAGGTGAAAAGGTCATGTAAGAGGAAAATGAGTTGCTACGGAGCAGGAGTTACATCCAGTCACCATTACACTCTGGCTCTGCAGCTACAATACACAGATCAAGAGCTGACACCCTGAACAGCACCCAACTTCCCGCACAAAATGCAACAGGAATTCCATCACTGCACTGCTGGACTACAGCACTGGTAACACAAATACAGACAGAATTGATAGGCCATGAAACTAGCTTCCCAGAAAGTGGGAGGGGGCGGTAGTCTGTGTAATCTGCACCTATTTTCTTGAAAAAATAGAAACCGCATTACCCAATCTGTCACTCTTTTGGTCAGCTTAAACTCAGAAGGAAAAAGGTGTGCAAGTAGCCTTCTGAGGATATGAAGTCTCACATTCCCACTTAGCAACTTCTGTTTCTTGCACAGAAGGCACCAAACAGAAGATACAAACCACTGGACTGAAAAAATATTATTGCTGTGGCATGTAAAATATTAATCATTTTAATTCTTTTCAAGTACCTTATTAGAAAACAAATCTACTTGATGTTGCTTCAGTCTTGCAGATGTTTTGCTTTCAAGCAATTATACTATAGTCATACTGCCTCTCAAGACAGTTTCTAATGAGAAACCCAATTAATATTCAACACTTTAAAGAGGTAGAATTTAAGGGTTTGGTGTTCATCTTCTCTTAGCCAGATGAACAATTTATTTTGCATAATAAAAACAAGAATAGAAAGAGACAACAGGTCCAGCAGGGGAACCCTTAAATACAGCTTGTTATTAATCAACGCATTTCACACAGTGGCTTCAGAGCAGCACAAGTATATGTGTCCTGTGTGTCCATAAAAATAATAGGAGAGAAAAACTGTATGCTCTAATTCTTACAGGATGTTGATCACTGAGGATTAAAAGGCTTGCATAAGAACATGAAAACAGCACTAGGTTTTCAGCTATGGGATAATGCAGTTCTTTGAGAAATATATGGCAGAAAGACCTGGCTTCTATTTTTATTTGTGCAATTTAGGTAATGGGGAAAATGCATTATGCTCTTCTAAAACTACAGTGATGAAACACACACACAATGAACAAGGTCAACAACTGTATCTGTTTACAAACAGTCAGATTATGAATCTGCTAACTTGCGATCCTGAAAGCTCCTTACTAAGTCAGATTAACGTGGAGTTTCTGTTTATCATCTTGACATCACCAAAAAAACTCACACCCAAAGAATACAAACAGCTCCCTGTTTTCAACACTGTACATTTCAGTAAGAACTCTCTGCCTATTTCCTGAATTTACAGTAAAATGGGTACAATATTTCCAAACAAAGTACATAGAAATCAAGACTCATCTATCTGGGTATAACAACTGCAATCTCATCTGTTGGCAAAAAGGATTTCAAAAGGTTGAAAAGATAGTTACTACATTTTATCAATAACTTATACCTGCACCACATGTATATATGCAAACCAGAATCAAAAACGCTATGTTCAGCAATGAATGAACTGAATAGAAGACCTATGTTTAAAAGCTTCAATTTAGTGGGGCACATGCCCCACTTAGAGGGTTTTACGGTGATTTTCATTCTAAGTGGCTCAGGACTAAGTATATGTAGCAAATTGTAGTGAGACAAGCAGATTGCCAGGATTGCCCCGTCTGTCACCTTACTGCAGCGTATTGCGATGGGCCTGCCCTTGTGGGAAGCAGTTCCTACTATTTTATTTGAAAGCCTATTTGCTTCCATCAGGAGCCCCATTTTGAAATGAATGCTGTTTTTCAGAGTTCTAAATACATTTTATAGTACTGACACACTTCCTTTCACTATGATTAAAATACAGGGGACAGAAGATGAGCTAGAGGAGAGCAGAAGGCCTGGAGATGACAAGGAACCTGACTGCATTCTGCAACCACAGTGACAGAAGCAAGCTCTGGGTCCACATCTCAGAGAGGCCCCTGTGACCAGGCATCTCTGCCAGAAATCAGTCTCCCAAATAGAAGGGGGAGGAAGGTGCAGCCAAACTCCAGAAAATGGAAAGATTGCACAGCAAGAGCGCACTGGATCATCTCCCATGAGACTGGGAAGAAAGAGGGCAAGTCATTCACAGAGCCTACCGAGCATCAGATTTTGTCTCTGATTGTGCTTATCTTTATGACAACTATATTTTTATTCACTTCTATATGCCTATGACCTCACTATCATATTTTGAAGCAGCCAAATACAGGGAAAGGCTATGGATAAAAAGAGATTATTCTTTCTGCAAAAATAGTCTACTCTTTTTCTCTAAACAGTTTAGAAACAAAAATGAAATCTAAACCCAAAAAATGCAGCTCATGAAACTGTCTTCAAGATGCTGCTGAGGAACTATTTTTGCCTTATCTCAACCATACATTTTTTCCCTAGTTTTCTTCCCCATATGAAATTATGCTGCTAGGCTTTTTTTCTTAATTAGAAACAAGGTCTCAAAACTTATCTAGCAACAACAGAAGAAAGTATTCCCTCCAAGAATACTTCACTCTGATCCTCTGCTATATATCAGGAATTTTAAATATTGGAAAAAATTGCTCACAAAAGGCTGACTCTAAATTACCTACTTTCAAACTCTGCATATGGAAGTGTGACACAGTACTTCATCTGACAGTTAAACTGCAATTAAAAAAAAAAATAAAAAATTGTAACCTTCCCATTCATATGGAACTACAATTTACAAGTGGTATGTGCAATAGGATGTAAAGAATTTGCAAGAAATCTAGGTCAAGGCAATTTTTATTAGACCTTATGAAAGAAAAAAATGTTAAGAAAATAGATGAATCCACTGAAAGTCAGAGACATGCTCAAGTCACAGCACATATCAAACAGGGCATGAAACACTCTGAAAGTAGATGGCCGTATCTTAATATACTAAAAAAAGATTTCCAAAAAAGTCACTCTTTATTTAACATATCACTGGTCAAATCAGTCCCACTCTGAAACAAGTAACTTCACAACGAGCTGCACCACAATAATATTTTGGATTAATACCTTCTCCAGATGAGTTTTCAACTTAACAAACAGCATGAAATCCTACAGTCAAAATTATACCCACTCAAATCTGAATGGAGGAAGCAGCACGGAGATGAACAGAACACTTAAGGCTGCAATAATCACCTTAATACTTGCTCCTCCTAAAACATTCTTCAAGCACTTGGAAGGATGTGGTATGATGAATAACTCAAGATAGTAATATCAGCCCATTCACTGAAAAACAGACTACAAACTCAAGAACTGTGGTATCACAAGGCCAGAGATGCATCAAAAAAAAACCTATTAATCTTTCCAAGAAAAGCCTATAAAAGTAGTTCAGCACATACCCCGTACATAGAAACTTGTTTCACTCCAAGAGAAAAAGCAGACCAATTTCACAGAAGGCAGCTTCTTTACTCACAATTGATGCCGTAAGTCACTCTAATGAAGAAATTAAACTATGAAGCCAATTAAAATTCACCACTTCAGCAATGAAACAGCGTGTAGGTTCACTTTGTCAAATGAAAAATATTGCAGAAAAAATATGAACCACACCAACAAGGAAGTAATTGCATGAGAACTACAGCACTTTCAAAAGGGAGACAGAAGATTCACATTTAGGAACTCTGGAAATTTAAGAGTTCCTAACTGGAGAAGCACAAAAGGCTACATCAATTCAAAAAGGAACACTGGAAAATGGCTCACTGAAGAAACGTTCAACTTGTTAGCATGCTCCAAATAACCACCAATTTTGTGGCCAACCACCTAAAAATGACTCTTTGCTTTTAATTTTCCTATAACGTATACATACAGAAGTTACAGTGACAGAATTGAGTTACCTGTACTACCACTTACAGAACATGAAGAGTTGCCATTTTCAAACTTAGGCTGAAAAATTAAGACATTGAGAATATTTGTGAGGGCTGATTCTAAGAAAATGAGGGAATATGTTTAGTAGCTACTTCTTATCCATGGATAGAAAGACAAACAGACAGACACCTTCCTAGGGCAATTCAACAACAGAGGTCTAATTTAGCTCTTAGCTAGCTCATACAGCAATTAAACAATGGAGCCTTGAGAGATTAGAGCTTGTCTATAGTCTGCTCTGGCATGCAACTTTCTGTCTGATTTCAACAGTCCTAAACATATACAGCTTTTACTGGCTTCAGTGAAGTACTCCTGGACTTCCAAAAATCAGTAGAAATTTAGCGTTGTAGAAAACCAAGCATAGCAAAGACCAAATTGAATTCCACTTAGGAGTAGCTTCATCCCCAAGATCTGTAACTAAAAAAGTATCGTCACAGACACAGACACCCTACACTGCTCTGGCCTTCACTTTGCAAAAGAGTAGCCAAAATTTTTAATCTTTGATTGTGGTATTTCCTTTGTTTTCTAGCCAAGTGTATATTTAGGCATAAGAGAGAAACTATAAGCACCACACATACTCTTAAGCCATGTTTTGCTGTTATCACTATGGATGCCATCAATACAATATTTTTTTTTATTTTGAAGATAATTTATGCCACAATACTTAATGTTTTCTTAAAGCCCTAGTTTCTTTCTAGTGAAGAAAGAAAAATGTCAATATCAAAAGATATATGGTCACATTCTTTTGATTTTTCAGAAAAGCTTGACACTATGAACTTATACATTGCTTTCTGAACCTCACTATACCAATGTTGTCGGACCACAACCCTTAAAAACTACTGAAAACAGCATGAAAACAGAGAAGGGACTGAAATAAACTTTGATGGATTCAGAAGCATTTGCATTATAAAATTAAATTGCAAGAAGCACTGAATGACAGTAATTGGTAATTGAAAAGACAGATCTCACAAAGAAACTGCATGGGAAAACATAATGAAAATGGCAATTTTAAGATGGATCTGGGATTGTCTACTTGTGAATGTTGAAAAAGCCCCCAAAATCAATAAGAAATAAGTGCAACATATGGTGCTTGTATTCAAGTCTCCATTTACAGAGTTTTAAGGTTTATAAATCCTCACATGTGACACTTCAACTGTAATACAGAACAAAAAAGTTGGACCTAATTATGCTTTTGTTAATAAAGTCAATTATACAGTAAATCTTTTTCTAATAAAACTTTGAATTGGTGTAACATTCTTCCTTACTTTTTGCTAAGAAACATGTATTTAGTTGGTTCCTAATATTCTAACTTCATTTCTTTTTTTGCAATTAAAAGTCGTATTTCTATATGAAAAACATCTAAGAAGATTAAGTAATTCCTTATTTTTTTATTAAATTAAACTCTCTCTATAAACATTAATAATAGTAGTGTCACTTGCTCAAGCGCTACTAAAATGTCACCGGGCATTCATTCCACTGTATAGAAGCTTGATTTTTAGGCTTAAAAGAGTACAATTGAAATCAGGAGTGAACAATGGCATCACTTACTTATTTCCTACTTGTCCATTTCCACTTAAATAGCAGCTTAAAAATCCTTATTTTTTTCATTTCAGACTAGGAGAGATCGTATCATAGCTTTTTTCCACTTTGGTACAAAACTGTTTGACAGATCACTGAATGAATGTAAGAAGTCTGCCTGCTTTATGGGGCTGTTCTCAGAGGTTAAAACAGGAGGTGATCAGCATGGAACCCCCCTAGTCTCATTAGCTGAGGAGGGAAGGAGTTTTTACCTACTCTTACAGTTCCAGGTAGAAGTCCAAAGGAGACCCTACGTCATGCTTCATTCTCAAGCTTAGCACCGCTGTTCTTTTTTTAGCCAGAAGGGGCTTATCTTATTACCCTTCTTAGCTGTGATCTCCAGATAGAACTGGAAAACATCATCATCCCAAAAGGTACAGGCAGCACACAGTAAACTGGCAATTCAGACACTCTCTCACATCTCTGGAACACCTAAGAAGACTCTGTTGTTACATTTTGGCTTTGTGCATCCTGTTAATGTAAAATCACACTGCTTCCTTTCTCTTATTTCAGGTAAAATTGATAGTGTAGTAACTAACCCCATGCCTATGTTTTTTAAAAACCCATACTGCTTTGCCGAACTACAGTTAAAGTCACTTGTTTTTTTGCCTGGCCTGATGCACACACTAGTTTTTCACCATTATCTGATGAATAATTGAAGCTTTCTATATATGTGCATAAATAGGTTCTTCTATTCTGTTTCTGGTATTACACCATGACCATTACAAGCAGTTTCTGCGTAGTCTCAGACTGCCTGCATTAAGTATTTTTTTTCAGCAATATTCAAAAATGCCATCTGCAAAGCAATTCAGGGTGTAAGAGGAGTAAGAGTGACAGAGTATGTTCTTCCCAAAATGACAACTTCACCACTATCCCAACAGAATATATGAGGGCACAAATCACCTTTAGCACACTGCAAATGCAAGGACATATGGAAATGCTTGAGAACAACAGAGTCCTCTGAATGAAACAGAATACTATCACATAACCAAAATAAAATGTAGACATATGTCAGAAGTTATATATCTAACGTTGGAACAGGCTTGCAAATTCTCCATTCATATAAAAATCTCACTACCACTACTACAGCCATTAATAAGTATGAGATGCAGTTGCCTGCACCAATATAATTACAACAGCTTCGTCACTGACTCACAGACGAAAATCTGGCCCAGGCTGATACATTACATAGAGCATTTATAAAAACAACTGTGCTGATAGCATTAAGTAAGAACTATTACCATGGAATGGGAGGCATTGCTGTTGTCTCCACAATATTAGATTTATCCTTCATGCAAGAAATATGGGCAGTGAAAAAATTAACACCTCAAAAACATAATAAACAATTCAAAAACAAAAGATTCTGTCTACTCATTTTTATTCAGGTCACTCAGCATATGAGCTAATATCAAGCAAGACATTTGAACTGTGAACTGCAGTGTTTCAAGGTCATTCCTTTCCAAACATAAAAAGGATTTTATTAGAAATTAAATTAATTGCAAGTGAATGAAGGTCGATTTGGCTTTTTTTCCCCCTTGTGTTCCTGTAATCTGTTTGCTTTACTGGCAAGTACAGTAGAGCTACTTGAAATTTGCAAAACAAGCGAGTAACATAAAATACTACCATGTAAAAATTTATGCAAGTTATTTTTCTCCCAAATCTGGCTTGACACCATGCAAACAACAAACAGGAGACATTTTTCCCATTTATCCTGCAATCACAGTATTCAAGGATTTGTAGCAGAGATGGTTCTCTCTTCCTGTGTCCTCTAACTGCTCCACTCACAGCAATATGTTTGCACCCATTCCGTCCATTGTAGTGAGCAGTATTTAGGGACCAGCAACATGTAAAACATCACAAAATCAGTGGTACTGCAGGAGGAAAACTCTTATGTGCTTTTAAAACTGCTTAATAAAAAAAAAAAAAAAAACCAAACAAATTCATACCCTCAGTAGCATACATGCCCAGTCCATTGCAGCTCAGTTCCCCATTACCAATTAGTCAAAAGGTAGAATCCAAAAAATACATATGGACTTCATTTTATTAAAAGTAAATACAAACATGTAATGTTTGCTTCCCTATTGATGAACAGAAGGTAGGAACATTCTCCAAACATGGCTCAAAGCTGCTAGCATAATATCTGACCCTCCAGTGACACATGGGAAGAACCTCTCTCACTAACTGTTGCTTTGTAAGGCTGATTAAAGGAAAGTTATCCAGCATCTTCCAAGTGCTAAAATCAAATCAGGGAAAAATCTGTCTCCCATGGCTCTGTTCTAGACTCTAGACCCTGCTGAAGTAGGTCTTTAAAGGAAGGGCTAAATTTCTTTGTTTCAATGAGGAAGTACTGCTGCTCTGTACAGTTTTACTGTGTTTCAGTCATAAATTCGAGACTTTTAACATTGCATCCATTGGTAGGAAAGGATCAGAACTAGAACTTCTAAACACAGACAACTTGTGCAAGGAGGTAAAAAACACAAGCTTAGGCATGAATTTCAGGTGTAGTAGTATTCTGGAACAGACTAAGCCACAATCACTGTAATCTCCTGTTCCAAACTCTATTAGCTAATACCTTAAAGTTGGAGCTAAATGTTGTTCTATACCTCACCCTTAACCAATTGCACTCAAGTCATGTTTTATGTGACTGTGCTCTGAGATTTATTTATTTTTTTAAACGTTCTCCCAGTGGTTTCACAAACTTTTTTGCATCTGCGTTTTTTACAAAAAATGGTGTAAAACTTAGTGTGACCTATTAGAAACACTAGAACTGTACCCATAATGTCTAAAGATTTAAGAGCACAAAACATGCAGAGGCATGCTAGATGATTTAGTTGGGCGAGAGGAGAGAAGGTTTTGAGTCAAACAGTCACTTCAGATTCTTTGTCGGCAATCGTAATTAGGAGTAATGCACTCTTACAAATACATTAAATCATAATTGCATTGTATAAATGCAAATGGTCATTTGCACAGAGTCAAGCTTTTTATTCATGCCAAGTGATGTATATACTTTATGGATCTATTAAAATACCTTCTCTTCAACATCAAGATCCTAGTTGAGATAATACAAAACAATAACACAAAAGATTACAGTTTAGAAACAGAAGAGTAACTTTATCTAAATGTCAAATACAAAGTTATGATAAATAGAATATAATGGTAGTCCTGTCTTAGCTATGATGACCTAACAGCCAAATGAAGATGACATTTTTTTTGCCATTTCTAGGTGTTCTCTCACATCTCAATAGTTGTACGTTTGAAAAAAACACCTTAGAGGGTTGTAGTCTGAAGTCCTTCAGGAAAAATGTTGCCATTCTAGCCCAAGATTGAGAAATGGATAGTAGGTTCAGTTCCTTTGGAGAAAATGCTATCATTTTATCTTTCTTTACCTGCTAGAGAGACATAATTAACAATGCACCCCAAACAGACTGAAAGATGTAATAAGACTGCCATTCAAGTTAATCACTCATGTGTATTTTAAACATAAACAAATCTGCAGGCTTCATATATGCTGCAGCTCAGAAATGGTCACAATCATTAATTTATCACAATTCAATTTTTATTAAATGGAATAGGAATCTTCCTAGGCAAGGACACATGACAAAACACTAGTGGTTTAAAATTGCAACAGTCCAGAACTCCAAACAAACTTGAGTAATTTAATCCTGGCATGGAAACTGAATGCTTGATGCAATGAAATTTGTGTGGTGCCACTGTGTAAGCACTGCAGTATAAAATGTCAGGTACAAGCATCTGGAAAACTACAAGCTGCTTAGACCAGCTCCACTGCATCATACTATCTCAGCCTGTATTTTTGTAATTTGGCACAATTTATATTAATTCACCCATCAAAAAGTCATTATCTTCACTTTTTTCCAGACTATTTTTTAAAATCCTTCTAATAATAATGCACTTACACAAAGTGACTTAAGTCATATTCATTAAAACGCATTGATGACTGCTTTTGCCCAGGTATAAACCTGGCTCATCTTGGCAAACATTAATTAATTCACCTTGAAAATATTTACAGACATTTGAAAGAAAGAAATACTGCGTTTGTTGTAGGAAGTTATATAAAGCCAAATCCTCCTATTACCTAAAGGTCTACTGGTTTATGTAGAAGTGTGCATTTGAAAAGTAAAAGCAGAAAATTGACCTATACCACAATTGGGTATTACAAGAAAGTGGAATAAAGAAATATTTAAGGAGACTTTTTTAAATTTTTGTTCTTCCTCCTCTTGGATTAACTCAGACAGCAAAAGAGACTTGTACTTTTGCCATACTGAGTTGTAATTAAATGAACCTGGAAAGAGAAATAAAAAGCAGAAAGCAATTAGCAGTTACTGTAAGAATTTAGAAGAGATGACAGGGATCCTTTGCATGTTTCATGAAGACGGAACAATTTCCTCCTTATCAATGCCACCTTTCAGATTTCTTCAAGATTTCATTCGTTTCCACTGAAGAAACCCTCCTGCGTTCCAATCAGTGGTCTCTTACGTGCCCCAAAAGAGATCACATGGAATGACACGTGGTTCTTCCTTTGGGGAATTCATTTCTACTGCCCATAGCCACACCAATGTTTATGCCATCAGTGAAGATACCTCACAAAACCCTTGCCTTTGGGCAAAGAGAAATAAAAAGTGGTTGGAAGTGACTGAGGGCATAAAAACAGATCGGAAAGGACAGTAAGAAGTTTGCACTATGCCCATGCTACAGTTTTAGGACACACCTCTTATATAGAACCCCAAAATTTCCTCTTTCTCTTCTTTTTCTACCTAATCTATCTAGAAGATAGATTTCCTCTATCTTCTCTTGGGAAGAGAGGATATAGAGGAAATTGGGAAAAATACATACAGGGAAGTAAGAGTACCTTTTCTGATTATTTCTCAGTACAACTGTATATATGCAAAACCTCCCATTTAAAACTCCAGTGATCTCTAGGTACAATCTAAGTCTTGCTCAAAACTTACTGCAACACTGGCTACGATCAACATCAGAAGATGGTGACTTAACTGCAGTGAGACAATTTTGTGTTCACTGCACCATATTCCTGTGCCAAACCAGATACTCAGAGAGTCTCTGATTCCATTTCATCACCACATCACTCTCCTTCCAAGCACTGCAAGATTCTTCCGCTCACGAAGCTTCTCCACCTCACCAACTCCAATCCATGGTCATCATCACTAGCTTCACACATTTTGCAGACCTTAGCTAGTGCTGTTGGATGCAATGCATGTATATATCAGTCTTCCAGCAGACAAGTAACATAATTTTGGTACGTAAAGCCATATTTCGTTCATGGAGTGCAAGGAAAAGTATCACACTTGCCAAAACCAAAACCACTTGTATCTTAAATCTCTCATTTGTTCCTGTTTACTTACTCTCAACTATTCATATGTAATAGTTGATCACAAGGACTGTTACATCCATCTCTTCTTCTGCAGTCGCATCATCACCACAAGGAGCTTTTCTCCCTTTCAAAGATATCCTAATTCAGAAGGTTAGTTGCAGTTTTATGAGGACTTCAGTGGGTACCAACCTCCCATACACTGTGGCTGCTATTTTCACAAAGTTAAGAACCATGGGTCACAAAGTGTCTAAACAATATTCTCAAAGAGGATGTGTAAACACCTTTATCCAGTTTCCAGCTATGTGTTCACAGAACATTTATTTTCACCATGAGTTACTAAGTAAGCAGCTAAGGTATCCAGTGTCTAGTCTGAACTCAGTTGTTCAGTTCAAGGCCTTATAGTACTTCCAGCATCCTAGCAGAGCTTAAGTAGAATATTAATTTCCTCATGAGCCTCTCCAAGGTGGTCATCATCACAATATTAGATAAGTTCATTAAATTTGGTGAAATAATCTTCCCATATCACGCTATGTTGTGCAGCTAGTATTGTCCTTATCTTGCAAACTTGAAGTATAGAGACTTAAGTTGAATGGAAAGTCTTCAGTTAACTCTGGATATCCAAGCAACTTCAACTCTAATATTTTAAGTTGCACAAGGGTCAGAAATACAAGTTTACAATAATAAATAAAAGGAAGAGGTAAGCAGTTGTTGTCCTGGTTTGAGGTAAAACGAACCAATTTTCTGTTTTACAGTTTTACTTTCTTAGCTGGGCCTCTTCTAACTAGCTAAACTCTGAAATTAACAGCACATTGTTCAGAGCTGTTCCGTCTCACAGTGATAAGACCTGATTATACCAAGGGATGGTATGCAGAGAGGCCCTTGTTTAGACTTATTGCTGGAAGAACCAAGGTCAGATAATTTTCAGCATTTGCCCGTTGGAGGGTCCCACCTTCAAGGAGGAGCGGACAGGACAAGTGACCCAGAACGGACCAACAGGGGTATTCCATCCCATCCGCATCATGCCCTGTATAAAAAAAGCTGAAGGATCAACAGGTCAACTCCCTTCGGCCCCTTCGCCCTTTCTCGATGGCTGACATCCAAGGAGGACTCTGCCTGTTCGTCTGCCTTTGATCCTGATCCGAGCGTTCCTGACTTCAGATCTGGAATCCGGCTCCTGTCAATCACCAAGTCCAGTTTGGGACTTTTCCTGAAGCCTGCTGGTGACGTGGTCGTCATCCTGGGAGCTTGATACGGTTTTGTATATACTGTATACTCCTTTTTTCCTAATTTTCCTTTTTATTATATTACTTATATTTTCATTAAAGTAGTTTAGTTTGTTCTAAACTCTTGAATCTCTTTAACTCCTTCCTCTCCTCTCTGACTAAAAGGGGGGAGGGGGGGACATCTGTCACTCAGGTTTCGGTAAATTTGGCTGAAACCACGACAGTTGTGAAGAGGTGGAACAATGAGCTCACCTGAATTACAACAGGACAGGAAGAATTGGAAACTTTGGCTTCCTTCTGGACTCTGTAAAGCCCTCACAAGACACAGACTCCGTTACTTGCATATCCTCCCAGTTGTCCAGTGCTGTTCTCATCTTCCCTCAGCCCCATTCCATCACTATCCCCACCCTCCAAACAGCTTCATCCAACCAACATTAAGATCTTGTTCAGGCAGTTCATCCAAGTCCTAATCTGGCCCAAAGCCAAGACTTTCATGGTCCCCATCTCCAAGGACAGCTCTTTTTGCTTCAGCATTTTATTCAGGGAGCTTGCTTAATAAGGTTACATGAACTCCAGGCATATCCCAATGTCTTAGTGCTTCAACGACATTAAGAATACAAACAACATACCAAAAATTTCACTTTTTTCAATCATCATTGCCATAGAAAATAAGTTGCAGAAAAGAACAAGCACTGGGTAAGTCCTGCTTGGCACTTAGATGTGAGTACACACACTCAGCTAAAGAACTTTGTGCCTTCTGGGACCCCTGAGCACAGTGACCCTTTGAATGGAAAGCTCTGCCTAGAGGTAGATTCTCAGAAGCAATGCGGCACAGCAATACTGCTACTGCTGCTTTACACCCAACACTCCATGTACAGTCTGAGGATAAAGTAAGTGCAAGATTACACCAGGAAAGTACACAAAGCAGCTATTATGACAGGGACACCTGAGAAAAATATTATACTCAGTCTCAAATTTGATAATCAATATTAACAGTTTAATTTAAATATAAACATAAAACACACTCTGATTCTGTAAAAACAGTTACTTAATTCTGTAAGCAATAGTGTAGTCCTCTAAAGCAAGTAAATACACACAAACTTCACTGTAGAGAGCTTACAGTGGGGGTGCTAAACATACAGGAAGACATGGGGAAGTAGTAAACAGAAAAATCAATTGAGCAGTGAAGTTTTAACAAATGTTAGATCCACTTCAACACGTTCCTTATAATTTCATACACATAGCTATTCCAACATTGCCATTCTAGAGGTGTCTAAATCATTCACTGCTTCAGGTAAAGCTTCTCAGTGGAGCATACACTCAGGTTATAAGCTTTCAGGTGAGGCACACGTTAGTGAAAAAAAAAAAAAAAAGGAGGTATGACAGTTTGCATATGAAAATGTTTCACAGTCATGTGTTTTACAGCCAAGTGTTCCACATGGATCAGCTAATTCCTGCTACTATCATCCTTTCTGGCATATGGAAAATGCATGCAAAAAAAGGCACAATTTATTTTTGCCATGGTGATATACTAATGGTAACAGAAGGTATGAGTGGGACTTCTATCAGAAGTTGAAACCTGCACTTTGACTATTTTTCAAAGAATTACACTAATTCTATCAGAAAGTACCATAAGGGGCTTGAGGTTCATCTAGAAGTTAGATTGACTACTAATTAGCACTAGTCCTATGGCCATAACATTTCACTGCAGTTAATGTTCATACTGACTCTAGGAAAAAGAAACAAAAAAAGATACATTCATAACCCCAGAGAAAATTATTGAAAACCCACAGAGATTAATAATAAGATCCTAAAGGAGAACTAAAGCCAGAAGAAACAAATATATTTTCTTTCCCATTGCATCTGTTTTCTTTGCTATTGCTGTCTACAGTCCTGGATAAAAACTGTTTCCTTCTCTAGAGGGGATTTAAAAGCTGTTATAGCTTCTCTTTTCAGAAGCTACAGAAGCTGTAATAATCATTGATTAATCATCTTGGAATTTGGTTGTATCAACATGGATGTTCTGGCTTTTTGGTGCAACAAAATGCATAAGACAACTTGGAATTCAAGTGACAGATTCAGATGACTGAAGAGATTAGGCTTACATCAACAGTATATAAGTATCAGTTTCTGAAATAACAATATTAATAATTTAAAATCACAAAGGAAATACAAAGAAGACTCACAAGTGAATCCAATTTCACCACAGTGACTATAAACACTAACATTTTAGTAAGCTCTGTATTATTTATGAAGTATGATTTATTACTAAGCTTTTGTACAGCTATGGTTAGATTAAGGAATAACTAATAATGTTTTTGATATTATTTTAGAAGGTATCTCCACGGAATCTGGTTGCGTTATGCCTTGGAGAAAAAGAAAAGTTCTGACTATAGTATCAAACTCTTATCTTGATGTGCATGTCACATTATATAAAGGTTTCTGGATACTTATCTATACAAGTACTTAAGTGAACTATGGATTTGTTTCACATCTATGCATTCTGAAAGCATTTTATACAAAGAACCACAGGAGACAGATGATTCTTCTCCTCTGTTTCCACAACTCAAGTTCATAGTGAAATGAATGAGAACTGTATATACAAAGGGGCTAGAAAGAAAAAGCATAACAACTAAGCAGCCATGCTCCGTTCACATAGTATACTATTTTTTCCTCCAAATTTGGTGTTTTAATGGGTGAGATCACCCACTGAAAACAGACAAGTTGGCTCCTAGTAATCTGTCCCAAGGGCTGTGAGAACACCTTCCAAAACAAAAGCGTGTACAAGTAATACCACTGAACAAACAAGGTACCTACATTACCAAGAGTCAATACTTTGTCTTCCAGAGGTATTCCAAGTTTGATACAGCTTTGCTTTACATGCTTCATAAGGAATACCACATGTCAACCATGCCTTTAGAGGCCTGCTAGGGGTACACCCCAGGTTAAACCAAACAGTTACCCTTTGGTCATTGACTACGGAAGAGTGTATAAGCTATAATGCTGGATTTTACATGACTAAGGCTCTTAGTCACAGACCAACAAAGTTCCCATCTTCCACAGAAAATGTTCTTGCTTTTGCTAACACCAGTTTATGCTCTGCCTATAGTGTTCAAAATTTCCTCTTCCATTCATCTTTCATTGTTGATCACTGACAGGTTTATTAGCAAAGTATTAAAAACCTGTATCTGCTTCACCCATAAAGATTTATGTTCTCTCCCTCCTATTAGGGCACTGACTTCTTTTGCCCTAATCATTTTATTTCTGTGTGAAACAGTACATTCAGGAAAAGCGTTTGCACTCAGGACATGTCATAGGCATAACTTCCAAGTTCCAAGAAAACAGAGCAACTGGCTAGTTTCAAAAATGAAAAAGAACTGAAAATAGAAAAACAGCACGAGATTTGATTAGCTCAATCTTTCCAGAGGTCTTCACCAATCTATACGTACTTCCACAGAAAAAAATATTGGACAATATGTAGCTCTTTGAACAGGCAGATAGTCAGATCTGATAGCTACAAGTTGAATAAAAACAACACCAAGCCAAAAAAAAAGTTAGTAATAGCAAACACTTAGGCTAATTAATACCTGGAAAGCTCACAAAGTATTTGGATGCATTCACAAGTGTTAAGATGGGCTTGCTCCAAATTTTTAAATGAAGAGTAACTTTTTTCCTAAGTGGTAAGTCTCATTCAACCAAGAATTTACTTAAGAGTCTGCCAGTTTCTATTATAAGGGAAGTCATTGCATGTGTCCCTCTGGTTTTGTAATATGCGTAGTTGTGCTGCAGGAATCCCCTGGCTCCTCACAAGTTTTAAGTTTTAAAATCAGTCAGTCAGGCTTCCAACGTTGATTAACTCAGTAAGTACTTTGATACTTTACTCCTAATCCTGGGGGTGGGGGCAGAACTGGACCCCCATTACATGGAACAAGAGGGTCATAAAAGCTTACCAGAAATATGTACATCAGCTAAGACTTAAAAGTCCAAGTCTGAAAACTGGATCCAGCAAAAAGAAAAGAGGCCTTGAGCTATTCAAGGAGGAACTTACACAAATACACTTGTCAACTAACACCACCACGCACTTTATCCTGCTGCTCAGAGTCCCCTTTTTTTCCTGTCCCTGGGCTACACGGACAACATGTTACATTAATCCCAGAGTAAGTACACAGTTTGTTCTGTGACAAACTGTGTTTATAAGCTGTGTTAAAGACTCTGCTTGAGCTCCATTACGAGACACATCCAGCTCATGTACAGCCATCCTCTCTTCCCTTTGCTCCTGTGTCTAACCCCCCTCTCCTTGCATGATTTCTCACACATCAAATGATAATGATACCCGAGTGCACTCCTGAAGAGCAAGAAAGGGAAGCCAAATGGTCCTTTACCTTCATGACATTTAAAAGCTAAGGAGCCAAAATTCCCAATTTGCTCTCAGCTGCAAAGCTGTGGAAGATCAACAGGAGTTTATGTATCTTCCTTCCTATTTCTCTTTACCCTCCAATTTTTTCTTCCTCTCCAAACTCTCCTATTGTAGGCAGGAGAGTAACAAAAAAATAGCAAATAATCCTGCTATCTCTGTTTTGCTAGAGCAATGTAAGAAAGCAGGAGCAGGAGGTCATCACTTGCTTCAATGTGTAGTTGAGAGATACAGGCAGTAACCTTACGCACGGGAGAAAATTTGTTAATTGTACTGCTGCAGCCACAGATAAATTCTGTGACAGAGGCCTCTGCACTATCTGAAAGATTTTTGACCTACAGATCCAATAACTTCATGTCTTAGAAACTGTATGACACATTCATAATATATCATGACATATCCCAGAGACTCAAGAGTAGGTAGAACTGGTAGGAGCAGATACTGGAACAAAAGGGTAACTTACAGCTCATTGCTGCAGTTAACCACACGAGCATCTGTTTCCAGCACAAAACACCATTGATGAAATGAAGATAGCAGTGTCTTTTTCAAACACTTGAAGGTCTTCCTCAAGAGCTTTAGAGCACATGCAATTCTTTGACTATCCCAAACTGCTCCTTCACCTCTGATGGTTCACATACCAAAGAAGGACCTTATTACCTTAAATATCTCCGGCAGTAAACAAGGAAGCCATCCTAAATTTAAGTAAATGGCTCTATTAATCAAAAGTATCAGCACCTTCCGAGTGAATCCATTCACGTATATGTACCAATCTTGTACTAACCTGACACCCAACCATGCTTTTCAGCAGTAACTGGTTACTTTTGTAAGGTTGTCACCTCCCATATGTGTTTCAGTAATACTCTCAATTAAATATTTTTGCTATAGTAACTTAAGAAACAACAGTAGCTCTCTGAAAAGTGAAGAAAAGCTACAGTAGCTCACCAACAAAAATGAATGCTAAGAGATCTTTTTTTTTTTGTGAATTAACAACCGATAGCTACTGCTGACAATCCCTGACTACTGTCTTCAGCTATCAGCCTGTAAGACCACTTAGAGAGCAATCACTTCCCTGTTAAAATTTCCTAGGGCATTACTAAAAAAAATAAAATAAAAAAATGTATTCTGACATCTACTTCCATGGTTCCGTTATTCCCCAAAGTCCTGGGGGAATAAGTATATACAATTTCCTATAATGCAAGATAACACATTTTATTAAAAAAAAAAAAAAAAAAAAAAAAAAAAAAGAAAAGATATATCCTTAGATTAAGAAAATAATGAAGAAAAGAGTTTTCAAGACTTGGAGAGAGAAGATTAGAGTTACTTTTTTTCTGCCTGAAGGAAAAAATAACTGTGCAAACTGCTGCAGCTGCTAACTAGACATTCCCAAACAATTAATATGTATCCTCACTGCCACTCAAATAATTTTTGCATTTCCAGTAGTTGGGCTCAAACCTAAACAAGAAACAAAGAATCAGTTAGACTCTATAGGAATTATACCGGAGTGCATATTCTAAGGATATGCTTACATGCTCTATCAACATACGTTTTGTTTTGACTATCAAAGAATGCTTACGTGTTTTGGATGCTGAAATTATATGAGCTCTGGGACAATAATGAGAAGTATTAGAATGTCATAACAGTAATGTGCAACACAAATGCCACCTATTTGTTTAACATGCTACCTATTAAACAAATAGGTGGCACAAGGATAGCATTTTTAATACGTGGACTTTGAAGGCTTCTGATATTTTGAACAATTTTGGTTTTGAAATACCTAGTACTGTTTCAGCTCAAATCTAATTACGGGGAAAAATGGCAGGTTGCCATGCACAAAAATCTTCCTCTTCATTTTCTACCTTGTCATCAACATAGGTAACCCAAGCTGTTCTTTCCCTGCTGCATTCTCTTATGGTACCATGCAGCAGGCAAAAGGCATCTAATCAAAAATTCATTTTTCCCCATTATTGCACACTCATAAAAAGGGAATTGACAGGACAGCAGCTTATTCATGTCCAAGTCATATCCCAGTAGCACACACTGACTGGCTTTTAGAAACCCACAGATCAATTGTTATTGTTTGAGGCGTTGCTTTTTTGAGGACTTTTTGTTTCATTTGGGTGATGGGAAGAGTTGCAGAGCTATAGAAACAATCACGCAGCTGTCTTCCTGACGCCACTACAATAATAGTAATTAACAGAATCAAGAATATACACAGTAGGGACGTAGTAGTAGTACACAGTACACACTCTTGAACCACTTTAAAATACATTTAAAATTTTATGAGGCTGAACATGCAGACATTTCATATTATACGAATATTCATCTCCCAGTACTCCACCAAATCTAAGTCAATGTGCAAAGATAATCATGCCTGTAAGAGTGTCAAAAGTCAGGTCATTAAACTAGGAATACCTACCGGAAAGATCTAATGTAAATTAAGACAGACTGTCCATCGAGAGCACCTTACTGTCCCTCGCTTAGTCCATTTCTTTCACCAATGACATGCTAAGCAGCAAAATTTTCTTAAGCGACACTCAGTTTCACAGAAAGCTCCACGAATTCGACTTCCTCCGTTATTTAACCATTTTGATTAGGTGACTTTCTTTATACAACTTCGCAAACAGCAATGAGCCATCTCTGAGTAGGCAAGTGGTTTCCGAAGCCTTTCCTCATTTCAGAGCACAGTAAAAAACACAAAACCAAAAAACAAACTAAACAAACCACCCTAAATCATGCTGCTTTCCACATTAGGTGAAGAACTTTACATTGCCTAGTAACAGTAACAATGTTCAGACCGACTTTTGCATGTGAAAGGAATAACAACAAAATAAACATTTCTAGAATAAATATCAAAATCCCATTTGAAAAAAAAGAATCTCGGGGCGAAGTTTGGCATTTCTTTGCTACTGAGATCCGAGTTAAAACACTGCACCCCTACTACACTAAAAAAACACCCAGAATAAACTGTCAGACGAGGGAGCAGAAACGCATGTCGCGGCAGTTTCTCTCAGCCAACACTTTCTTCCCCACGGAACCATCTGCTAAACTCCTTCAAACACCCCAGCATCGCTGGTTCCGACGACGCTCGGGCTGCGCGACCACTTGCGCGGGATTTTGGCCCCCTTGGCGGGCAAAGCGCAGCCTCCCGCTGCTCCCTGCGCCGCTGCCAGCCGCGCACCGGGCTGTGCTGTCCCCCCCACACCCGCAGCCCCGGCGGCGGGGTGGCCACACGCACCTGCGGAGCCGCTCGCCCGCCCGCTGCGGCCGAGCCAAGCCGCCA